>JAIPRN010002320.1:0-32146 GCA_025469175.1 Geopemphigus sp. TES_GeoC_2020
TAAAAAAAATATAGGTGTATATATATATATATATATATATATATATATATATATATATATTGGATCAACGAAGGGTCGTAAATCAAAAAGGTAAAGATAAATTTATTTGTAACTTTTATATATAAAAATTCTAACTTAATATTTTTTACGTTATATTTTAAACTAAAAACTTGCAGAGAAAATCGAATTTCTAAGATATTTATACCATGCTATAATAATTGACAAAAGGTTTCATTTACATATAAGGTGTGTTTTTGTTCACAAAAATAATTTAGTATATTTACTAGTAGGCATCTTTAAAAAGTTCGTTAAAACTCTCATATGATTACAATATGTAGTATACTTGAATATTGCGTTGCACGATAGAAACACGAATAATAAATAATTGTCAAATTTACGTACAAATTAGTTTATACATAAAAACGAACTAAATCTATAATTACGACGTTATATTTTTATTCTATTACGATTGTAATTTATTTAACGATTATTTAACAAATAATAATTTAAAACAAACATAAATCGTTAATGTTTACTTTCATAAAAATAAAATATTATCTATACACGAAATAAAACAATGTATTAATATTTTGTTGTTCTTTCAACGATATAGTATTACCAATTTTGAAAGCGGAAAAAAGTAGATGTAAATAATATATATAGTTTTTCATATTCTTATATATTCTTTTTCTAACATTTCTCATTGGTATTTTTAATTTCGATCCTAAATTATATTCGATTAATTTGGTTATATTACCATAAATAATGCGAAATTCAATAAATAATTCCGAACAATATATGAAAATATTTCTCTAAACATTTTTTTCTTTTTTTTATTATGCTTCGTTTAGCCCATTATTAAAGTAATACGCAATGTGGGATTAATGGTATCAAGTAAACGATAAAGGTAATATATTTAATGGCCAGTTTATAGGCGATGACGTTCTTAGTCTTTATTTTAGAGCGTGTTATTATTATTATTATTATTATTTATATATCGAATATCGTTATAAAAAGTAACGAGAATAAATTAAGGTTTTTATTTAATACGGAGATAATAATTTCGTTTATGTTTATGAAAATAGTAAACGTTTGGCCTAATACGTTATTTAGTGTATAGTAGATCGATATTTTAAAATTAATATTTAAACCAGATATTATATGTGTCATTATAAGCTTTCTCCTATAAAGGAATAATCATTATATAGACATTGAAAAACGTAGTACTGTACAAAATATGTATCCATCTTTGTCTTTTCTTTTAATTTATTCGAGTTTTGTTTAATTAAAAAAACAACAATATGACTTGCAAACATTAAGTTAATAAAATGAAAATTTAATCTTGTTTAGGTAGTGAAAAAGTTTATCCATTTATTTATTTATTAAATAATCATTCGTTTAACATTTACTTTTACCTAGTTAATTTTCAAATTAAAAAATGATTAATGCAAAAACACATAAATAAAACAAATTGAGTAATAATACAAAGAATACTTTTTGATAATTTAAAAATATAATTGAAATTTTATTTCTAAAGAGTATGATATGACTAACCGTTTAATTTGTGTTTATAACCATAGAATTAATTCTATTCATTTAATTAAAAATAAATTTGTATTAGTTTTGATTTAATTATTTAAATTAAATCGATCGCATTATAAGAGAGTAAGTATATACATTTTTATATATTTTTCTAATATTAAACATTATTTTTTGTAGCAACTTTTATAAATAATTATATTGGATCCAAATGATACTTAATTTGTGGTTATTTCGATTGTTTAAAAAACAAATGTATAACAAAATTTCTTAGTTTTTAATTAATAACTGAATTCAATTTTCGACTAACGTTGCAAATAAAGTAAATTATAATACGTTAATATTTAAATCTTAAAAATATTCGTATACAAATAATAATAAATATATTCTTTAAATATAATATTTTAATATAATAATCGATAAGAATTAATTTATAGGATACATTGACGAATTTTACATATTCTCATCGAAACTAATAAATTATTATTTTACCGTAATAAATATTTTTAAACATTTTTTTTTTAAAAATATGATAAAAATCACGCTACTTGTAATTATTTTATTCGTCATTATCCGATATATATATATATATATATTTCGGAATAAAAGACAACATATTACGAATACGAGTGTTTAATGTATATTGATAATGTCTCGTCTAACATAAAATTGAAAATATAATGTATCGAATAGTAATATAATAATATTATAATATATATAATATATCTAAAAATATAAAACAATTCTATAAAAAACATCAGGTCGGCAAACTAATACAAATTTATTCATTTCTGTATTATATTCTAATGTTTTAATATTGTTTATTTCGTGAAATAGATATTCATCTTTGAGCGTCTGTTATTAGATCGTAATTGTGGCAGTACTAACAACGAATTTAGTATTTATTTGTTTAATACAAGAAATATAGTTTGTTTACTTTTGTAATGAACAGACATAAAGAATCCGAATTTAATACAGCACGTATTTATCAAGTATATTGTCTGTAGATGTCGGTTCGGTTATGATCATTGATAAATTATATATTTAATACGCTTTATATTGTTGTCTGATTATTCGTAACGTAAAATTATTGGAATTATAAAAAAAAACGATTTTGAAAAAATTTTGATATACTGAAAATTAAAACAATAGCATTATAATAATAATTATATTTTTATTCAAAACTCAGTATTTAGCATAGAATTGGACAATATTTTTTAAAAATATAAGTTTTTTACGTCTTTATGATAAATAATTAGTTAAAATTTTGAGTAACCCAGACTTTTATTTATTTAAAAAAATAAAACAAAGTTTGATCATAAAATTGTGAAAACCAGAAGTTTTCACCTTATTATACTTTTTCTATTATTTTTCTTACGCATAAAGTCAAATATAGGAAAAATCCTTTTCTTCAAGTAGAATTTGTGCAAATATTCTCCGAGGATATAGATAAGAATAATATGTCTGATCATACTTTGTATCTAAAAGAGGGGCAAATAAATTTAATAAAATAACTCATTTCATCGGAATTCTTATATATTTCACATTGTATCTTCGTGAAGCTAAATTTAATAATAAAAGTTTAATATTTATTCGCGATTAGAAATCGGCTTATAATTATTATACGTACCACTTCATGAATATTTAGTGAAGAATATCCGAATATTTTTTTTTATCAATGACGATCATTATTTTACATAACACGTTCTCGATATTGTTTATAATTGCAAAATAACGGTCAAATTTATACTAAATGTTCATCCAATTGTTTTATAATAGAATCAATTACCCTTTTTTGACGCGTCTCTTTAAACTTCTTGTACCTCAGAATTTAAAATATTGCGTGAAATATAGAATAAAATTTTCGTTAAAATAAATATCACGAAATTCAACTTGCGTAAATTAACCGTCTGAAGATTCTTGAAAAAGTATTATTTAAATTTGTACCGATTTTTAAATTCGTATTTAATATAGAACACGGAGTTTTACAGTGTACGTATTTGTGTTTATGACTATCAAAAATATATATTTAATTAAAAATAATTACACAGTTTAATTTTTAAGAAGTAGAATTGATTTTGAATATTTCCCACGTTCGACAATTTTTTTAACCAAAACATATAATTTTATTTTCATATTCTTTTGCGAAATATTTTATAAAAAAATTGTGTGTATAAATATTAAAAATAAAGCCGATTATTTTTGATAACGCGAAGTTTTGAATATTAAAGTAGTTTAGGTGGAGGACTAAAACAACGTTATCATCTCTCTTACATTTTATCACACCTCGTGTTGCAATTTGAAACGCTAATAACTCTACACTCGGTTTAATATTGGACGCCACATGATTTCGAGGGTAGAATAATGGAATTTAGACTAAAATAAAAAACGAAATTTCCAGTTAAGAAATTAGGGAGCTACGAAGTTCGAATTGCCCTAATATGGTAGGGTAGCAACCTTGCTTCGGATTGTTACCACAAGCGATTTGGACAGTATTTTTCGATTTTCTTGTTTAATAATGTTTTCGTTATCAAATAATTAAAATCGAACTGTCGAAATATTTCTCATATCGAACCGGACAATGGTTATATTGTCAACCGTTTGAACATTTCGAAACGTTGACTATACAATATATAAAACAACCTTTGTGTGTCGTCCATTTGGCATACGGTGACGGTCGGCACGTCTGTAGACCAGCGCAGGTACGCAACGTCCGGTTCCCAATATGGTTCGTTGCGGGCCACGTAGTCGGACGCGTAATTAAATACCATTGCATACAGAGCGCACCGAAACCAGTACCTGTGGACGAAGTTGACGGCCGGATGGAGCATGTTTCGTTCGTCGAATAAAGTTAGGGAGAAAAACGGTAGTAAGTCCGGGGAAACAATATGAAAAAAACACAAAAAAGAACAAGTTTGTGACGTGAACGGACACTGTATTGTATATGACCGTGTTCTATTATTAGTCGACGATAAATGAGAGCGGTGCCTATAAAAACAGTAACCGGAACTGATGGAGAACGATAGATAAGTGGCGCGGCGCAATGTTTGGGGAGTTTTGCGATGACAACGGTCATAATCGCAATCGGTATAAAACGAACGAATACAGGGGGAAAAAATGGAGAAGGTCGAAAACCTTGGCACTAGTGCGCACGTGCGCCAAATCTATGTTTTTCTCTTCCGTATATGTTATATTTGTTGGATATAAATTGATTTTTACGAGCAGTTCGGAACACGAATCACAACGCACGCAATAAACTACGATAAGCAAACAAATATGTGACTCCACGGTATCCAGTCTACAAGTGTTGTTGGATACATGACTATTCCAATGACGAGCAAACCAATTTTTTCGTAACGGAGAGCTAAAACGCTATAAAAATGAAAACGTATGGTTGGCCATTTACACGTATTTACTATTTTCTCATAAACCGTATTCGTTGTTAACGGCGATTTAATTATAAATACTCTAGGTGAATATTTTGTGGGTCTAAAAGGGTCGTTTGTATTTCTATAATCGACGAATAATAGAATAATAATGTGAAGAATGTAGTCAGTTCGTTTCATTCAAAATGTTTTCATATTGTCATTCAAAATAAGACTCGTGCAATTTCCTCATAATTCCGCTTAATAATGTAAACCCGCAAACCCGAATATTAACGTCAATTGTTAGGCGTTTAAAATGAAATTTCAGAAATCGGTTTTCAACAACGACTTGTAAAATTCCGACATTTATTTTTAGTTTGAAAACATAACGTGAAAAATACCCAAAAGCGGTGGCTTATACGGAGGGATAATGAGAGGCTAGGTAATTAAAACGACGTTAGTTTAGATAAATAATTATTTTTGGAGTATCAATTTTGTTTAATTTACAACACAAAATCAGCGTTTGGCAGATATAATTTGTCCATCCCCGGTTTATTTCGTTTATACGCCGTACATGAGACACGGTCCTCTGCCGTAGCGAATTCGACAAAAGGATATCGCGTTGCGTAGGACAATTGGTCAGTGAACCTAGGATAGACCCTGTATTGTTTATAGGCTAATTAAATGTGGTTGGAATATATTTACGGGAAAACATATTTCTCTTACTGAAGACGACAATTTTAAAAATATGTCAACGTTAAATTTTTTTTTTAACTTGAAAAAATGCGAACGCTTGAATGCACAAATATTATGTATAGTGGCGAAGAAAATAACTATGTACGATTCGTTGAAACGTTTCGAAAATGGTCAATAATTGTAAGTAGACAAAAAATGAAGTGATTGACCGTCAATTTAAAATAATATTGAAACGGTTGAACAAGTTAAACATTTGGTAAACCTACGACAAATTGTCGTTTGCGCATATAAAACATAGCGAACACAATAAGAATATTTTACGGTTCGGCACAAAAGCATTTTGATATATGATAAAAGAGTGTGTCATGTTTATGCTGAATTTGTTCTACGCGTTTAGACCGAAGACCAAATGATAATCAGAAAATTGATTGGCTTTGAACTTTTTGAACTGTAAACAAATGAATACGATTTTTAATAAAAAATTATTACCGAAAACGAATCTTGGGTTTTCGCTACTAACCCTATGGCTAAATTGTGGTCAATTAAATGATCATAAACGACATCAACGAGTTAAAAAAAATTAAATTGCCAAATTAAAATTTGAAGTTAATGTTGATTGTGTATTTTGATATTAAAGAATTGATTCACTGGGTATACCTAATGGACATGCATATAGCTCATTCTAATTTTTATTATAATGAAGATTTAAAACGTTTAATTCGTTTGAAAAATGTAAGAAAAATAAGAAAATGGCTAATTTTTGTACGACAACATTCTATGTCAGACATATTTGTATAGTTAAGCAATTTTTCGCTGACAAAAAATTTTTTTTATAATTTTTTTACCACCGTATTAATCTCATTTTGCGCCGTGTGACTTGGTTATTTCTGAATGTTTGATTGAAGAAATCAAAATCAACGCAATAGCTACACTCGAGGTTTTTTGAATAGAGGGTTATCATAGATGTTTCCAGTAGTAATAAATTTGTTAGAGTAAGTGTATCTAAGTTGATGGACGATAGTGTGAAAGAGGTAATTTAATTTAAGTTTAAATTGTATATAAAAAATTTTAATTCTAGCAACTTTTCATTTTCACTACGTATTTTATGTATTCTATGGATAATACGTAAACTGGACAATACAAATTATTGTATATGAGTAGAATTGATTACTCGTCATGTAAATAATATTTCGAATATCTTTTCACGATATTTTTAAAATAAAACGTTACAGTCATATTTACACACGGTCTGTTCGCGTGTTTTTAAAACGATACAGATTATTTTTATTTAATTTCACTTAATGTCTAATCAAAAACACAGTTAAGTGACAAGTGATATCGAAAAACTTACAAAAAAAAACATTTTCTAAAATGTATAGATATTTAGAAGTTAGAAGTATGAAATATACATTCGATTGTCGGTACCGAATTTATTATTAAAAAAAAAATCGTACGAAGAAAATGATTTCCAATTGAAATTATATAATTCGAGTGTTCGATATTTAATTGTTACATTTCTTGGAGTTTTTATATTTCAATTCGTCATCTATTTGTTCAAAAATATAGATAGTTTCCATGACGTACATTGTATTATGCGTAATATTTTCTCGCCGAAATATACGTTATATGATTAAATTATTCATTGAAGATATTTAATGTTGCAACATATCGTTTTAACATAATTATAAACGTTCGTCTTGCCTTTAGATCTGAGGTTTCTAATTTTGGTGGAGAGTGAATGACGTGAAATTTAACTCAATTAGAGAATTTAACTCGATTAATTTACAACCCTTGGATTTGTCTGGTTCAAAGTGAAATTATATATTCATTTTTTAAATTCGTTGACCTTTCGTCAAAAAAAATTATAGGGATAAATATTAAAATTATATATATAAATGAATATTCAAATGTTTTCGTTGATGAGTTCAAATATTTTTATCTCAACATTTATTTAGAAAACACTACGTAGACAACGAAAAATCTGTTCATTGTGGATGCCAATAAACTACTAGGAAATCTTCAAGCGTAAACAATTGAGATAAATTATTACTCAGTCGCCAATTACTTTAAAATTTGAGCATGGAAGGTTTTAAATTTTTTCCATGTTAGTCCAACAATGTGGGAAGAAATTATGCGTTCAACAAATCTTCGTAAAGTTGCTGGATTTTCATGTATTTTGCCATTCAAGAGAATCCAAATAGTGAAGTTAGCTTCAAGTATAAAATGATATGAAAGGGTTTTTTTATTAATAACGAAACTTCTAATTTTAGAGAGCTGGTAATAAATACTAATTTTTAAACACCGAAATTATTATCATCAAATTTTCAAATAAAGTATTTAGTAATCGTTTATATAATAATTAAAAATATCACAAATAACGAATACACGAATACAATATAGACAAAAACGAGTTTTTTATTTTCTGTATTTTTTTTTTTGTTAAAAATGTATTAATTATTTCATTGATTATATCCATTATAATCATAATATAATTATATAATTCACGTTCAATATTAGTTAAAAAGGAATAAGATGGCACGTTCAAACGATTTTTGATAAGAGGTTTTCTTAAATAAAAATGAGGTCTGAAGAAAAAAATATTGTCAGTATGTACTCTAGGTCATTATATTTTGACACAAGTTATTCGTCATTCGCTTCCTGCAGATCTTGTTTAAGGGTTTTTGATCATGTTAATAAACTTTCACATAATCACGTGATTAGCTACTTGGGCTATGCTACATCCTTCAATAAACAAAACTTTAGTAATTGAGGCTAAAGTTATAAATATATCTTAACGAGAGATATATTCATCGAAATACTTCTTCATAAATGTTACCAATGATATTATTATTATTATAGAATTATAAGTTTATAGAAGGGTGTGCAACTTTTAAAGAAAGAAAAGTTACAATATTTATGTAAAATCGAAAAACGCTTATATTTCAATGGAAATCTCAAAATATATCACAAATATAATAAATTAGTATTTCAACATAATCACCTTCGAGTTCAATGCATTTTTGTAGACGTGTAACATGCTTTTGTATACCCCTTCAGCCACTTCTCCATCGTCTATTTACCCTTGTTATCAGTGAAATAACCTTTTCAATTCCTTAAATTTGGTAAACATATTGGAGGGTGCTAGATCCAAAAACATAGGGGGGTGTTTTACGAAATCCAATCCAAATGAAATGAGTAGCTTCTGAGAAATCAGCGATGTGTGGGGCGTGACGTTGTCGTGAATGGGAAACATTCCACTGTTCAACCAATCCCCTTTGACGATTTTGAACATTTACCTTCGATTTTTTTAGGTTATTGCAATACGCCTCAGTATTGATGGCGTTGCCTTTAGACACAAATCCAACTATAAAGACTTCAAAGCGATCTAGAAACACTGTTTTTTTGAACTGTAAGAACCATTTTGATCTTTTTGATGGATAGTGAAACCGATTGTCATCAATGATGTGATTATCATTTGAACTCTGGAGTATAGCAATAATTCCAAATTTCATGCCTTGTCACAATTGAGTCAAGAAACTTTTCTCCTTCACAATCAATACGTGCAAGAACGTAATTATGACGGTGTTGAGTGGACACCCATCACGTACTCAACTTCTTGTACCCAAGTTTTTTGATACGACTTCATCAAGGAGACTTCGCGAAATATCTGAAAAAAATTTATAGACGTCGTCAAGTGTCACATGGCAATCATTTCGGACTTTTTCTTCGACTTTTGTATAAGTTATTTGACATAACTGATAGACTCCCGTTCCTTTCCTCATCGTGAGTCTCAGTACGCTATTCTCTAAACAACTTAATCCACCTTGTAACGTTCTGTCAGCTCGTTACATCGTTTTCATATACTTCCATAAATTTTCGACGAAAATTTGTAATGATATTGTTTTGGAATGTCAAAAAACGGATAACCACTGGAATCTAGCACTATAGATAGGTAAGTAACTTATTTATTTTAAAAATTCACCGTGACAAAAAAAAACAGACACGCGTGACCATTTATTAGAACCATTACGATGTCTTATATAGGTGAAGTATACAAATTTTGGAAAAAAAATGTAGAAATTACTTTGAGAATCTCTTAAGAAGCAGAAAGTTGAAATAAATAAGTTACAAACGGAACAAAAACAGAAAATGCTAAAGATAAAACGTCGACTAATAAAACGAAAAAAGAAACAAAATTAATTGGCGAAGAACTGAGAAGTGTCTGAATTCAAAGAAAGAATGGACATGATACTCTAGTTCACTTCAATATCCTAAAGAGATTAGGTGTTAAGTTTTGCTATAGATTTGATATGTTGGAATACAAAAGGGAGGTTTTCGAAACACAATCAATGAATACTTTAACCTTGAGGGACTTGATCGAAAGTATTAGTATTGATTAGATACCTAAAGATAAATGTTCTTAACGAGTCTGCCATAATCTTAAGCGATCGGATGATGTATTAGGACAAGGAATTCGTATAGTTGTAAAACCGAATGGATGAAACTCAATTGGTGAAATCCTCGCTCGTGAAGAATGAAAATAAAAAGGGTAAAAAGGTCAAACGAATAAACTCAACGGTGAAATGAACGGATAACATTTTGGGCCACTGAACAAGAAAAGTTAACGACAATACGTGAACAAAAAAAGCCGTGAGACAAAACTCCGAACAAAAAAGTGAAAGAAGAACTAAAAAAAGCGGATAATCGAGAAAATGTTCGGGGAAAAACGATTGAGAAAATCCGATCTAGAAATAATGGTTGAAAATAATCCACCGGGAGAATTTATCGTCACGCAGAAACTGGTTTTATCAAAACTATTGATAAAACGTGTATACAAAAATGCCTGAAAATGAATGACCATGAATCAGTTAATCATAAACCTACGAATAATTCTATCTGATCAGACAACAAGTTTGGTTAATGAAAAATTCGGCACGTGTATCATGAATATTCCCAGATTGAACTCTCAAGTGATTCTCTAAAGCGAATGATGAAATCTGAAATAGAACAAAACGTAAATTGGTAAAGTTATGACGAACCAAAAGTTTTAATAGAATGTGCCTGACGGATACGTACCATAGAACCGTCGAATTTTCGAAACCCACCGATATCGGGACGGGTTGATCGGATATTTGCTTTGAATGAAATGTCAGTAATCAGACTTGATCAAGAATACGATCCGCACATAATATCGAAAGCCGCTTAAAAACGAAATGTTTGCGACGCATAAAAAAAATTTCCAAACCAAAGGTTGTCGTTGATCATCTCGATTTTGATTACAAAACAGGCGCGTTTAGTTGTCTCCTACTGTACCGAATTATAGAGCTAAAAAACGGGTCAAAGGTAAATTATTCTTTATAATCGTCTTTTATTATGTTTAGGTTGTTCGTTTACTCTATCAAAAAAAACGACTCTATGTGTCTTAAATATTTTTAATTTGTGATAAAAACTTAGGGAAGAGTGTTGTAAGTTTGATTCATACAATGATTATTACAAATTATAGTTACTATTAATATTAACGTAACTGCAATTATTGTAATTAAATATGAATATATAATTTCAATAAAATAAGGTCTAATAGATCTATATATTTATATACGGACATGAAATAAAAAAAAAATTTTTAACATTGTTTTGTTAATCTGTCCTATTTAATTTTTAAAATTTTTTTTGAATACCTTAAGTTCAAATATATTGTAATTTAATGTTTGCTATTTTATGATTCTCGATATCAACGTTGTATGAATAATATCCGCTTTGTTTCAATCTTATTTTACATAATTCTAAATGATAAAAAAATATATTTTGTTTTTAAAACATTTTTATTTAATGTATTGAATCGTTCGTTTCTGTATTGTATATTTTATACTCTCCATATT
Organism: Geopemphigus sp. TES_GeoC_2020; assembly: GCA_025469175.1. Classification (NCBI taxonomy): domain Eukaryota; kingdom Metazoa; phylum Arthropoda; class Insecta; order Hemiptera; family Aphididae; genus Geopemphigus; species Geopemphigus sp. TES_GeoC_2020. Next base: position 11,480 of record JAIPRN010002320.1, read on the forward strand.
AATCATATTTGTATTTTTGTGCTCGATTATAATTTTTTCCATACTGATTAGAAATTAAATACGCAAAATATTTAAATGAAAAATTCAACAATTTAAAAAAAATATATATATATATTTATATATTTAAATTAATTTTTTTCTGTTATCGATACAGTGGAAGACGACGAATATTAATTTTTGAAGTAATTGTTCATAAATATAATTTTTAAGTAAAACAGATAATGTAGATTCTTTATATGTGAATGTAGAAAGTTACGATATTCACTAGTATTTACTTAAAACCTTTTTAAATATCTATGATATTTATATAGATCGAAATAACGGACAATGATTCGGATATAATTATATTAGATTTGGTTTTTTTTTTTTTTGAAGTTCGTATAAATTTCGTTAAGAATTATTTTTGATAGAAATGTTCAGTAGCTGTTTTTATATTTCAACGTAGACAATTACAATTGTACGGAAATCGTTTATATTTCGTGCGTGTTATTGAGCTATCGTTTTATTCAATAACGTCGATGAAGACAAATATCATTACCGTTAAACAAATAATCGATAATACTTTTAGGTACTCACGTTAATTTGAGTTTGAATCTAAAAACCGCTTACGTATATTAAATACTATGCGATCGTTGGAACGAGTCGAATACCACCGGAATAATGTATATAACGTGTTAAGTGATACATTTTATTTGCGACTTGTCATATTCAAGTTGTAACCGAACGCCGCAATGTATTGTACGTTGTATATGATAATATGATTGTATAACTCTATACGTATTTTTAATACTCAACGTCGTTTCGCGGATTAAATATGCAATTTCTAGAATGCTCAAAATGTAAACTAATTATAATAATACAATTAATTATACGTACTCCGTTTGATATTTTAATTATATATAAGTACTTAAAAACGAATCTTTCGGTTGTTGTGAAACTATTGTAATATTTATCAACCATCGTGTATCTCTCACAATTATTATTCGACTCATTGTTCTTACGTCTTAACGTGTTACTATTGCGATACGAATTGACATTTATAAATAGTAACCAACTTTACCAATTATTGAAACAAATATCGTGTGTGTAAGAAGAGGCAACAAAACACCATTGTCCAACAGTTCTATTGTTCCGGAGAAGTTTTTCCGTCAAACAATGTAATAAATACAAGCCGTTATTAAATTAAATTAAAATTCTCGAAGTGCGACTACACGTTTCTTTGGCGAAAAAGAAAAGTAAAAATACACGTTTTACTACTTTTCCCTTTGTTTTACGTATTTATTATAATTATTAATACTTATCACTTCCATTTACACAAACACATACACACACAATTTATACATATATACAGTATCTGAAAAATATGTACGTCTCGCGATTCGAACAATACCCTAGGGGGTGATTTTTATTTATGGGCAAAAGTTCATTTACTCGGGTGACTGTGGAATACTTAATACTGGAATGTCTTAATGGCGCACGCTTGCTTCGGACTCGAAATGATACGATAACGGTGTTCTCATTTTAATTTCTTCGTATATTTTTTTTTCCTTTTTATCAATTTTCCGACAATTTCTACCTTACAGGGAGGAATTTTTTATTCATTTCGCACGTACTTTCTTACCACCATACACACGAAACAATACCAAACATCTTTTGCACGCGTTTTCTATATGAGTTATATATAGAAACACACACATACACACACACACATACACACATATATATATATATATAGGTTGTGTTATATACTCGTGCCGCGCCTGGCCAATTCCGGAACTACTGTCTACCGGCAAGACTTAAAAGGGGTCGTTGCGGCGGCGGCGTTGGCGGCAGAGCGGTGCCATTTTAATCCGCGTAATGGCTCGTTTGTTCTATGCCCGTGTCTCCTTATGAAAAGGAATGATTTTTCAGCCATACTGATGTAAAAATTATTCAACGCATCGTCGACATATGCGCCGCCGAATATACTGCCGGTAATTTATTTTATCCGCCACGCGAGGAGCAATAAGAACGAAAGGAAGGCAGAAAAAGACGACCGGTTAAAAAAGAGGGGGAAATCCCCTAAGGTAGCTCTTATTCTCTCTCTTTCTCTCTCTTTCACCCCTTTAAAACCGATGTGTTCTGTTCGTGATTAAAAGACCGCAGATTTGTTACGGAAATAGACGGAATAAATTTTGCCGGCGCAATTCCAGTGACATCATTTGGGTGGAGACGCTTCTCAAACCTTTTTGGCTTTGAAATATTTTCGTGAAAAATATTATCACCTATTTCGCGTTCCAATCGAATTTTTCAACTCTTATATATTATTTAGCTAAAATAGAAAAAACAAAAGTAATCATAAATGCGTTTAGTTAAGGTACATACCCCTGGTATCGATTATATAATATTCTTATATATATTGCATGTACATTTTCACGAAATTCTTCTAGCTGATGCTCGGATCTTGGTTTTTGGAAAACGTATAGAGATATTTTTTCTTTATTATTTATCTATACTTTCGAAAACTTTTAATAGTTTGTCGTTATTTGATATACTGCTAAGGATTTTCTATCCGTACAGATAACGGCCAGATAATAATGGTCGTAGTCGTTTTAAATCGTACTGTTTATATGTTGATAATGTTTACAGCAATATAAAAACCTTTTTCACTCTGTAAATCAGGTTTTCTTTATTTCGCCGCTATAATATATCACGAAACAAGTGAACCAATGACATTTGAACGATAAATTATTCATTATATTATTCATTTTAAGTTATTCGCGTTATTTTAAACACTTAAAGAAACAATGCCGTAATGTTATTTATTATTTGAAAATATGAATTGAACTCGATTAGTATTATTGTTATTTACACGTTGTATTTGGAATACCGTCATGGTATTATACTTGGTAGGAAAATTTTTTTTTTTTTTTATTAACAACATATGATATTATTTCGTTAGAATGACAAATTAACTTCATATGTATATGTATATATATATATATATATTTAAGGTCAACCTCTATGATTTATTTTTCGCAAAATTGTTCTAAATACTTCTTCGAGTGTCCCTTTGACATTTTTTATTTAAAATGTAGTCACGAGGGCTAGAGATTTCTATTTCATTTAAATGTACCACGTTCTGGACGCCACTATTTGACTTTTTACCGTTTTTTTCGCAAAATTTTTCCACTTACTCTCTAAAATTCCCACAGTGCACTTTTTAATTAAAAAAATCAGAAGAATAAACAAAACGTGGAAATGGTTTTACTTTTAAATTGCCATTAGTAATAGTTCGTTCGTTCAGAAAAATGGCTCTACTTGATTTCCGAGAATCGTAGCCACGTTAATTCACGGTAGAAAAATTGCATATTTGATGTTAAAACTTCTTTTAGATTTTAATATTATCAAGCCCCGAGTTTGTAATACGAAAAATATTCCCAATTAATTTAAACATTAACCGATATTATTGCGTTTGTGCAGGATAAGTTCACAGTGAGTGGTTTATAAATCAGTCATTGGCCTATGAAACCGAATATTTAAAGTTATTCGACTATTTGATAAAAATATGGGAGGAGTTACATAAACGTTCGCGAGAGATTTTTGATTATCATTTCCAGTCGTTTCAATAAGAATACAATCAGATCAAATAAACTCAAATGCAATGTGTTACGCGATTTGGTGGAAAGTCGAATAGTTTTGGTTTACTATAAAAACACGTAATGGGAGATATGCACGGTTTGGAATTTTCTAAATTCTTTTATAAATTTTAAATGATAATGGTGGATATGTCACATTTGTTAAAAATCTAAGAGTACCCACGGTTTCATTGGAAGAGCTCATATCGTAGGCTTTACCTAAATATTAATAAATTGATAAATTGGAGTAGTGCATTGAATGGTTATGGAAACGAACCATTTTGGTATTAATAAATAAACGAACTAATATAATTAATTTGTAAATAATTTATAAATTTACATTATTATTGATAAAATTATCGACGATACAGAGCCAGTACATTTTCGTAGAGTTCTTGAATTCATAAACATCATTTGGTATGCATTCGCATACGACTTCATTGAATGTCGTGTTAGCAATTATACTATTAAGAAATTTGAACTCACCTGTATTATACAACACGATTAGGCTGAATGTCATTTATCTATCTAAATATTTACGAAAAATCTAACCTTGAACAGGACGGGAGAATAAATATTTTTACCGTAAATATCATTATATTTCGACGATTGTCCAATATCATTTCGAACGATATGTTTCCAAAAAAGTTTGTTTCGTGACGGCAATACGCAAAATGCCAAGGCAGACTTAGGCGCATTGTGATGTAAAAGTTGAAAGTAACTAGCTCAAATAACTATGTACGTAGTCGTATACCAGATTGGGAAAATCTAACTGTTTATACTTTAACGTAATATAAACTATAAATGTGATACATCGAGACGGTTTTTGATAAGAAATGTGTAAATATTATAAATTAAATTGTATAGATTGTGTATAGAAAAGAATCGTGTTCTCTTTGTTTAATTACAAATTATGTTTTTGTTCAAACCTGTACACTGGCGAATCCGAGTAATTCAGCTAGTATAAATAAATAAATAAATATATATATATATAAATATATATATATATATATACATATATATTGATTATATAATAGTGTACACAGTTTTAGTTGAAACCAATGAATGTTTACCTGATCGATTTTGGTCTACATTGTTCGACTATGCATTCATGTGATGACTACATCAGGCAAACATACATTTTAATTACATTTTATTAATAATGTCCATAATGTTCAAGCACATTTGACAGAATGTGTCAGCCGAAATTACAAAGTAAATTAATGTATGATATTCGACAATAATTTTACTTTCATTAGTTATTTATTATACAATATTACTCATAAATATATTAATGTATATATATATATATATATATACACACACACACACACACACCCGTGTTTATTACGTTTTTCTTTTGTATATTCATATTAAAATTGTATAAAACGTCAGAAAAAAGAATTAAATTTTGTTATTTACGGGTTTTACATTTTATTACAATGAAATCCTTACTATTTAAAGAATTGCTTACGATTTGTTAGGCATATGGAAAATTAGAAATGAAAACGTTGTGGTACACTTAACGATGGACTACGCTGCAATTATTTTGAATACCAATTATACGGTCAAAATGTATGTGTACGAAATACTTAATATTAACCAAACTAAAAATCAGTAGCAAAATGTTAAAAAAAATAGCGGTTTTAATTGGTTTTACAATATCTTTCAGGAGTATTTTCGAAATATAGGGAAATTCATTTTTATATGGTTTAATGCTTTCACAGTGTGGTTAATCTCTTAAAAATATTCAATTAGAAACTATCAAATTCATCATATTTTATGTGCATACGATGAATTTTATTATAACTACTTTGCGTCGTGCGTGCTTTTTAAATAGACGGATTTATAAGTCGTAGCGCACGCTGCGGGAAGTCTATTAAAATTATACAATATCCTTATATGCAAACTGTCTCCTGTGTAATATTCCAATCCGACTTACATTATGTCAATTTCGAGTATTATCCAACTTGTTGAAATTTTCTGAAGTAACGTCCAAAATTATATTAGTTACTCGTTCCCGAGCCAGTTTTGTTTATAATTATTTACAGAATAAGACGGAGAAAATACATATTTAATTTAAATCAAAATATTTATATTATAAAAGCGAATTTTTCCATTATTATAAAATTTTGGATATTATTGTTTTCACGGAATTCTTAATAAAGGAATAGAGATAATTTTAGATAACAATGTAACTTTTATAAATAAATATTACTTTTTAAATGATTTTCTTGAAATGGCAAAATCTTCGAATGGTCTAATAGTCGCTACAAATAATTGTAATCATAATATTGTTCGAATAATACTAGGTTATTATATAATAGTATTTCTAGGAAAAAATTGTGTATATTATGTCATTTAAATAGAGCTTCAATTAATTTTAAACCGTTATATTTTTGCAGTGATATATCATAAATTGAACAAATGATTTGCTAACAAAACGAGCGTAGTTTTTGATTTTACATATCGTACAATCAAGAATCGAGGGACATTAAATTTATAAGGGAACCATTTATGGTTTGATACACTTATAGGACCCTTAATAATCGTAGCTAACATAAAAACTCGTTTAAAATATTTTTACGGAAATTGTTGTTCACAAATAGCGTTCATAAAATAATGCAATGGATGTCAAAATATCGCTAATAGCTTTTTTCATACCTCGCATTTCAGTGTTTTGTGGTTTATTTCCATTCTTCCTTGATAAGTTATTTGTAATCTGACATAAGTTTTCAACCCGCCTAAAAGCCCCGGGGACAATCGACAAGTTAACACAAACTGTCAACCACTCGATGTCTACCGAGTGCGTCAGTGCATGTGTGCAGGGAACACATTATAGTGAAACTTTGTAAAATGTGGTAATAAAAGTATAATTATAGCCGTGTACTTGAATTACATATCGTGCGAGTAGGTGAAAATATTTTGCGAAACATTTTTATAACAATGTTAGTCGTATGACAGCAGCGTTCTTTCAAGTTTATAAAAATATTAAGTTACTTCCAACATCGTTTCGTACGTACGTATTGTCCAAAATATTAATTGTTTGTGATTTTATAATATAAAATAAAAACGTTCTTAAAAGACACCACGCTAATGATTTGAAGGATTATAATTTACGGCTACAACAAATAAGTGGCTATTCGCAATATATTTATATTTATTATTTAAGTATTATAAATTATTATTCAGACAGTTTATTACGTCTTAGCGTTAAACTTTTAGAAATGCGGTTGGAATACATTTTAAGTATTCGCGTAATTCCGTTACTTTAAAATTTAAATAGTGTTTAATAACAAACTCTTTGTTCAATATTCGCGTTTATAATTTTTTGAAAACCATTTTACGTTGAAAATAAGCGTAGGAAATTAAAAAATTCACGTGATAAACAAAAGTAAAACTTTAATTTTCGTCGTTACGAAGTTTAATATTATATTATAATATTATTTATTGTTATATCTATTTGTTGGATTCAATGTATTTGATTTCAGATAAGATTCTGAATAATACTATATAAGGTATAATAATATTATACATTTATTTACTTATCTAGATACTTTTTATATAGTATTAAATTAATTTAAATAAGATTATTTCTATTAGAAAATTGCATATTATTGCATATTTTCACGAAATAGTTTTAGAGAAATTAAAAAAAAATTTTCTTCTTATGTACATTATATATAATATACATTCAGTAAGAAAGTTGTACACAATTTTAAGACAAATTTTATTTACTATGTTATAAAACAAGCGTTTTTATAGAATAACAAAAATAAAAACTTATATTTTATATGTTCAAACATATAAATAGAAAGGAAAATTTTTACGAGTATTATAAAACGATGTTTTTTCAATAATATATAGTGCAAAATAGTTAACGTTATTTTCAATCTACGATTTTTTTATTTTTGATTATGATAAATATAACTAAAATCGGTGATTTTGATCAGAAGTACGGTCGCAGTATTGAAATTTATGAGGAACTCCCGAAAATGGCTATTGAAGTAACTACGGCCGTTTAACTTTCAATCAGTCAACTCTTTCATGTGACAGCTCAAAACTGGCACGATTAACGTATTTAACATCGTATAGTTTTGTATACATAACTAACATTTATTAGAAAACGCGTTTAGTGTAGAAATGGAAATAATACTACGCAATGTTTTGCTACTTCAAACGACGCACTGAATAGCCAATTCTTGTACGTTCATGTACTGCTGGTCCACCGGCCGGTATATGGTGGGCATTTATCGGGTAATGCAAAATTATTATTCTTGATATACGTTTCATTTGTATTGCGAAAAAATGACGATTAATTACCTTCAAGACACAATTTATATACACCACTTTTATTGTTTTACACAACGTGCAAATCGAAAACAAAACATCGGAATTAGATTAATGATCCACCGATGTGTTAAGTCGTGTTTAATTCGAAATTATACATCAATTCGAGTAAACAAAATATATTACGGACGGATTCTTACACGGAAATAAAAACGTATCGCGTGTTTTATCAAGTGAAGGACTCAGATAATATGGACGAATTATGCGTTTTAAATTAATTCCGCGTGCTAAAGGGTCGGTCAGTATAATGTCGTACAATATTTGTGAATTTAGAAACCGTGTTACGGTTTCGAAAATTGCGTACAAACTGAATAAAATAACGACCGATAATGACGCGTGAATAATAATATAATGCGCGTGCGACGACGGTGCCAGGGCGGATATTTTCTTCGGCATTGTGTATGTTACATATGTGAGCGAGTTAATCAAAAACCGATAAAAATTCGTCAAAAAAAAAAACGAAATTCCATCTCGGGCTACGCGTGAGCTTCACACCCATGGCAGGATACTCGTGTACGCGTGGTGATGTCAGTGATGATGACTATTGTGGTGGTTGGTGGTCTTCGTCGTCACGGGACCCGTCGGTTTCGTCCATGTAATCGTCAGGGGGTTATGCATTTTCCGGTCCAGTAGTTCGTGTCCGGCGCCACCCTCGGGTAAACGCCGATTCGATTAACCGACACGGCCGGATGCACCGAACACTTCAGTTGTTCATTAACTCGGGACCGACTACGTCTCGGATAAAAGCGTTATAGACCGCCACGCCGCAGCTACTATCACGCTTTCCCATGCGAAGTCCGGTCAAACCGCCGGTGTTTACCCCAAGAGATCCACTACTATTCAAGCCGCCATATCTTTCCTTACAACCATCCCACACCCACCTTAAAAAAGGAAACCCCAGTTTTATACATTTTCGTTCGCTATTCTCAGACACCTGTCCATAGTTTTCCCGGCCTGGAATACCTCGTATTATTATCATCATCATTATTATTATTGTAAATATTATTATGAAATTATTACTTTTATTATTATTATTCTTATAAATATTATTATTATTAATATTACTTCGTCTGATGATGATTATAATAATTAGAATAACGACTTTGTACTTTAGACGATGATCACGTTTAATTATTTGTATAGGTTCAACGGTGGACATAGTGTTGTTTGTGGTTCTGCAAATGGGCCTAAGTACACGCATATATATGCTTATTTATCAAACACAATGCGGCGATCTTGTACTTAAAACTGTACATATACAACGGTTAATTTCACAAATGAATACTCTGAATGGTGATTTTAGCGACGTATATTTTTGTACACGATATACAACTTGGCTATTCATATCCTATCTACTTTGAACCTAGTCAAATCCGTTCATGGTTTACGTATATACTACAACAATAATATATAATATAGTCATTAGCGATTACATTCAAACTACATTCATTTAATCGGTTTAGTAATAACGATGTTTCATATTTGAAAAACACGAAGCGATTTGTTATCACGAGAATATGTTTTATATAGATAATAATTTATAATAAAGATTATCCACTGTCCAAATTCGTGTTTATAAAAATACAATTTCAAATTATCCGCTTTCGTTATTAAAACGCAGCTTTTGTGGAATTTTTTTTGTGGTTGTTGAAATTTAACGTTTCATTTACTAAATATGATTAATATTTCAACGAGTTTAAAAAAGTACACTTTATATTTCTAATTTCAAATACATTTTTGAGTGGTTAGGTTTTTACGGTTTCACAGTAAATTTTCAAGGATTTAAAAAATGTAAGCAATTTGGAATTAACTATTATTATAAAATAATAACAATCTGGATATGTTTAAAAAGTTATATTGTAAATAACAATAAGAAAAAATTCGTAGTCGAAATATTTAATTCCATTATTTCTTTTAATTAAACAAACTATAGAGGATCGCTTTTGTAATGTATTATATGGTATAAAAAACGAATTTTATTTAAATCGTATTTTGATGTCTTTAATTCAATCTTTTTGTTGGGTCACTCGATTCGATTCCATTTATTTTCATGGCATTCGAATCCTAACTGTAGACATCAAAATGCTATCAACTTAACTAACTTGCATTCGAAACGTCTTTCACGAAATTTTCCCGATTGAATCGTTGATGATTAGTTCGGTAATTTCGCCTAGTTGGTTGACACTGGCTCCTGTTCACCGGCAACTAGGTCTGTAGCAATGACGGCGACAATGACGATTAGACGGACTCTGTGAATTTCTATATGGTATTATTGCAGTAACGACTTTACCAGTAATGGGCAAACTTTAGAATTTCGGACAAGGGTAGTACTAGGTGTATACGTGTGCACGCGCGTGTATTATGGGCTCGATTGAAGGTACGGCTGCCAAACTAATTTCGCATACTGGATACGTCGTTGTGTGTTGGTGTAAAGCTCCCATGTGCGAGGGCCGTGAATAATCTTCTCGTTAAACATTCCGGATAACGTGGTAGCGTAATTATCGTTATCTATGCCGGTACACGATACGTGCCCAGTTTACCGTTTGGTAATATCTGTGTGTGCGTACGTGCGTGTGTGTGTGTGTGTGTGTGTGTGTATAATAAAGGTTCGATGTAACGTCCTTGTCACGATTTTATTTCGTCACCCAAATTTCTAATTCACGTAAAATTTATGTTTAAGTCCGAGGATAGAACGAACGTTGTTCATTATACGTTTTTGACGGATAAAAAAAAATTCGAATTACAAAGTGAACCGTCAGATTCAACTATTATCACTTACAATGATTTACAATAGATCCACACAAAAGTATGTAGATATTAGAGTTTGTCTCATAGTCGGATAATAAACTTGATTGCACCATTCCATCCAGTCAAAACAACATTCCTGTGTACTGTAGTTAAATATACACATTGAGGACTTGTGTACTACAGCAAGTATGTGAAACGTTAACATCTTTTGTCATTTTTTATACGATTATTATTATTATTTTTATTCTACAAGGAAATAATTTTAAAATAATTGTTGTTAAAAAATGTGTCCCGCAAATTAATTATTCACGCTAAGAAATTTGATTAAATAATAACAGTCTTGTTAAATACAATATAGTTTTGTTATCTCTAAATAAATAATTTGTTAATTTATAATTAAAGATAGAGATAACCATGTAGAAATTTTATCAAATTAACGCGTATTGGGAACATAAATTATTTTTGTTAAAAATTAAAAGTGATATATTTTTATATTAAAATAAGATTAATGTTTTTACGTTGTCGAAACATTAGTTACGAAAATGAAAAATAAATGGAAAGAAGGAATTATTTTTAATATTTAAATTATGGCGTTTAAAATATCGAGATAATTTTTATTTACGTTTAGACTAAGTAAATGAGAGCCTATCCAATTTGTGGAAATGTACAAAAACTTATTTAAACACGAATCATTAATTCATTTTTTTGCAGACTGTAATACAAAGGGGAAATAAAGTGTGAAGTATAATATTTAAAGTGTGTATAGTTACTATCGTAAAATTTTTTTCTGTATAAAACCTCTTAATATAGTAACAGTCGAGTTAAACAAATAATTAAATAAATGTTTTTAATATTTATATAATGTAACTTATAATTGTTTAATATATACATATAAGCACTTTTTATAAAAACTATATCATTAATCTTTTGTGTTTTTGATGTCTTTGTAATTGAATTTTAGCTTTTCTCTTCTTACTAAGCGCAATGGTATGTTGATTTAAGTTTTTTATTTTTACCAGTAATCTAAGTTTGATATATCCGTTTAAATGATAGGATAAAATTTCTTGTTTCAATTATACTTGTTTTATTAATAATTAACAAACTTATTTATCTGAATTATTTAGACTCGATTACCTAGCGGTAACTTTGGAACTGAAATATATATTTGTCACTTTCATATTTTAAAAGTTATAATTTTAATTGTTAATACGATTAGATACTTATTAAAATTGAAAGGAATATATATATATATATATATAAATAAATTAAAAATTAAAAAAGAAAATGTTTCTTTGAAACATTTTATATAATTTGAAATATATCGTAAATATTTTACTTTCAGAATGTAATGATTGTCGTATAACATTTAATGATAAATATTGAATACATATATATTGTGTGTAAAGAAATGATCTGCTGTTACGCGACATACAAATATTGTCAAATAAATACAAAAACATTAAAATAATATATACTTTTATAATATTATACTATTATTACTTTTAGATAATAATCAATTTAAGTTTTCATTATAAAAAGCAAAAGTAGAACTTAATAATATTAATTTATGATACACTTTCATAATAGCGTTGTGCATAACAGGCGCTTTAATACTATAGACAACTATAAAATTCTTGGTACTAACACAAAAGATTGTCCGCTATTATAAGACGTTTAGCTTTCAAATATGATTAAAATTGGTTCGTTTAAAAATTATTTCAAGTATATACGTCAGATTTTATAATTATAATTATAATATTATTATATAATTATAATTTTTGTATATTTTACATTTTTATATTATAATATCGATTAAATTTATATATATATACATATATACGCATTGTCTATGATTTTTTATTTTGAAAATATCAAATATTCGTATGTAATTTACAAAAACATTGTACAAATTCTTCTTTTAAAATATAGATATTTTACGATATTTTTTAAGGTTATGTATAATTAATAGATTACGGATGCTTTTCGCGATGGATTATATAAATTATATTTCCCTTATACATTAACTACGTCAGTTTTTAAATACTTATTGTTTTAGTTATTATATTTTAAATATATTTATATATAAATAATGTTTTACATTAAAAAATATGTACGACCAAATCGTTGAGAATCAAATAAACACACATATTGCGGATAGGTGTATTTAAAATTTGTATTATAGATATACTACAAATTCGTGCAGAATGTTATATATAATTGGTATATATATATTTATCAACTTTTTTTAATGATAAAATATCATAACCATAAAGTAAAAAAAAATAATATAAATATTATGTACATTATAAAATATTGTATTATATTTGGTAATCTATATATAATTGTATTAAAAAAAGGAATTATTTAATCTTCCATAATACCGAATGGTACATAGATAGATGTATTGTATTCCGAATTTTAAACAAATTTAGGAACTAATAAATAATGGATATCCACGAATGTATGTTATATTAATATATATGTAATTATACATATACAACAAATTGGTTTTATTGCACAAAAATTCAGAAAATGTATTATAATTTACATTTCGAATTGTTCGTTGTGTTTAATTTCACGCATAGTTCTATACTGTAGCTCGTATTTTTCTATTAAATACTTTTTAAGCTTTTTTAGTAACATGTTAGATTTCCTAGTAATTTTATCTTTTTTGGTCCCTTTAGTTTTGCATAATTTTCTCCAATACCTTCCTTGCCCATTCTTTTAATAATTCAATATTATCTATATTTACACTTGTTATTTTCATTTATTATAGCAGATAATAAATTTCACAAAACATTTCTTACATATATCAAATACACGTTCGAAAAACAACTTCTTACTTATTTTTTAAATTCTTGTAAAATTAAAAAACATATTTTTTAAGATTTTAAAGTCTTATGTAAACTTTTTATTTTCTCACTAGAGTATCGTGCAATGTTATTGTTCCATTAGGTAAATATAGATTCGAAACGATCTCTGCGGTTAACCCGAATGTTTCCACTTCAGTCATCGGAATTTAACGTAAATAATAGATTTGTAAGCAAAAGATTTAGTCAGCACAATTCTTCGTCTGTATCATAAAGTACCAAAATAGTACGAGTCACACCAAGGGAAATATTTACAACGAAATATGTCGTTTTTTCGTTTTGTCGATGCACGCGATTTTCGTATCAATGATCCAGTCGGGAGACGATTTCACGTATACCATCACGTGTTCAAGTGCCAAAAAAAAATATGTATCGCACGAAATGTATACAAACAGAACGACTGAATCACTTTTGGGGCACGCAGAATGCCAGTGATCGACCGAAAACTTTCGTGGAACCTCAACATATTCGGATAGGTTACCCCGCGGAATGATAACAATTTCATTCTGTTGTTTAAAAACAAAATCCGATTAAAAACATTTTATTGCGGGTGATCACTATATTTGATCGTTGCAAAATGAAAGAAACTTGATTTTAAATGTTAATTACTATACGGAGTAGCGAAAAAAAAATTAAATAGCTATCTCATGGTGCGTTTACAATGCTTCGGGAAGATGATTACATTTTGTTTTACATATGTAAATTTGAATTTCTACGTACAGTTATTCGTTTAAAATATAATTTTGACGAAGCCTGTGAGTTCGAATAAAACTTGTCTTTGCAAAAAAGATATATACGAAAATGGTATTCCCAAAAATGATAAAAGCGTTAAAAAAGTTTATAAAATATTCGAATAAAACTAAAAGTCTTTTAGGTTTAATTTTATGTTATATTTATTTGTTTGCATTGATTTTTTGTATTTATAAAAGTTATGGAATTATAAATTTTCGCCCATCATCGTTGTTACACACGTCACATATTATATTTCCAAAGACTTTCAAAATTGTATAAAATTAAACAGTTAATACAAACAATTATAAAAATCTGCTAAGTAAAGCATGTTTTATGTTTATCTGTATTTTAAACGAAATTCATTACATAATATCTTTTGAACATTTCACGTAAATTTAGCTATTAATTGTTATAAAAAAAAAATAAATATACGTATATTTAAATAAAAATGATTTGTTTTTTCAGTTTCCAAATATAATTTTTACATTGTATTAAAAACGAATTTAATATAAATCTATCTTTCAAGTGTAATTTTTGTTAATAATCGAAATGTTATGGAAATACGAGTACGCCTAAAACTTTTAAAATAATAAAAAGGAAAAAAACGTATTCGATAAACGGAATTCTAAATTAATTATTTTAGTTTGTGTTTGAACGATTTACAACAATTTACACATTAATTTCGATATTATTTGTATTTATTAACCAATAAAGGCTGTTAAATAAAAATATATAACAAATATTTTGTATTTCTTATCATATAATAAAATCAAAAGTACATTTGTCATAATATTTATATATTCGTTAGCTATTCTATACAATAAATTAGTCTATATCTTAAAAAACTTTTTATTCTAAAAACTGTCCAATTCAAACGAATTCCAACTTATATTTATCTAAACGGACTGATCAAAAAATTATGTATACATTTAATATTTCTCTACTTCGTAGTTAATTAATTTTTTATAGTACATTATGCTTTATGTATGCTCTTAGAAAAATGGTGTGTTATTAAATTAAAATTTTTTTTTTCATAAAACGTTATCACTAAAACATTTTTGTTTTTCAACGACCAACTACTAAACGTGATTCGATCAAATAAAGTTATAAATATAATTTTTAGCATGTAGGGTTCTACAGTTTGTTTGAGTCACTCGTAAGATTATGACACATATTGTGAATTCGAAAATCGCTTTGAATTATAGCGCCGATAATACAAATCTGAGCGAAGGTCGTATTACTCGATTATTATTACATATTACGTATAAAATCGAATGTTTGTAATCTTATCGGTAAATCACACGTCATACACTAGAGCCATAACGTTATAAATACATTTACGCGTGTTTGTCGCGTATAGAAATCTACGCGTTTTGGCCTACATTGAAGAGACACCAAGACCTGCAAAATAAAACTTGGTGAAAAATACGTCGGGTCTGTAGAAATTAAGTGGATGGTTTTATGGACACATTTTCAATCCGAGGTTATACGATAAAATATTGCTGAATAGTTATTAATGATGGTTTCTATGGAAGCGTGGTGATCATGCGTGCATATACATACAAACACACACACACACACACACACACACACACACACAAACACGCATATATGTATATATCAACGAAGGCTTGTTTGTTTGTTTTCTATAAGAAATTCGTATATGGTTTAACTGATCGGGACGAAATTTTTGCATAGACTTTCCGGGGCGGATTATAAAAGCACATTGAAATACATATATCCATCCTTCTGGGATGTGACGTAAACCTAGAAAAATATTTCGCTCAATAAAATGGCCTTATTATCCAATCATCATTACTTAATAACGATATTAATGATAAATAAATGCGGGTAGTGAACACGTTTTCTTTTGAAGTCTGAGGTTATCTCAGAAACTACTAAATCTATTATTAACGTGTGGATGTTATAGAGATTGTCTTCGAGGATGGTTTTAGTTATAGTTGATTTTCAAAGTAACAAACAAGTAATTTTCTTTTACAAATACATGTGCGAGTTCTAAATTGTATTTTCTACTGAAACTAAAAGGTCTGCAGACAACAGATATTGATCTACCCAATCTTCGTCGTTAAAAAAAAAATTATGTATACATATACATAAATTATCTGTAATCGAGTAAGTTCTAGTGATAAATTACATCGTTTTATTACAATATAAATAATTTCGCTTACTATAAAAAATTTTTTTTATATATTCAATTTTCATTCTGCAATACAATGTAGTCAAATATTTAAGCCGCACACTAGATAAGGGATTAACTTAAAAACAACGCATAAGGTTCAAAAGATTAATCCTAAACTCTCCTTATCGTATGTGCAAAATTATTTTATTGAAAAATAAATATACTAGAATAAAAACTAAATTATAAATTTATTAGACACTACTAAAATATTTTTGGACTTACTATTTACATTTGTGGAGCACAGTGAAAAAAAACGAATCATAACAAAATTCAAAACAACGACAATATCGTTCTACCCAATATTATAGATACGCCAAATACTTAAACAGATCTAACGATTATGTCGAAAAATATTTGATAAGTTTCATTGTAATGTTTTGCTATTTTTATTTTTATTAAATATTCTTTGTTTAACGGAAGAAACTAATTTTTAAACGACTTGTATATTTAATTTTTTTTTTGAAATATTGTGTAGTATAATAAATAACGATAATTATAAAAGACAGAATAAAACAAAATAAAATAAAGTAAAATTAGAGAGAAATAGCGTGGACAAAATTAAGAAAAAAAATGCAAACCACAAAACCAGACTTGTTAAAGAAATCGATAACGGAAGGAATAGTTGTTTGGAAAGAATAGATTGAAAATTAAGAGGAATGTTAAGCTTCTTAACTAGAATAAACAGCTTTTTGCGTTGTGCCTTTAAGGGAGGGCGCTGGAAGTGGATGTGAGGAATGTCACAAAATTTCATAGTTTTATTGTGTCCATTATTAAGTTTAATATTTGCTTGTCAGTTTTAAAATTTTTTTAATACGACACCGAATTCGACATACAGATTTATCCTAGGACATTTTCTTTATTATTTTTCACCGTTTAATGGTAAATTTCGGTTATATGGGATTTCTCGCATACTATATGAAATGTATTAACCGAATTTTCTAATAGTACTTTCTTGTATGATTAGTTTTTTTACGACTTTTTCGTTTTTTTTTCATATTTCAAATTTGCTGTTTACGACTAATTTTGATAGTAACGCGTTCTTTTGAAATGAAAAACTCATGTGCATAATATGACGTTTTCAAATAAAGTATCATGCTATCGAATTTTAAAGCGTGAAATATGTATAAAAATTATTGGAACGATTTACCGATTTTATTTTTTGCTTATATTTGTTAAACATTTTTCGTAGTAGAATATGGCCGTTTTTGGTATATCGATTATTTTTAAAATGATAAATACATACAAGCATATATATTTTATGTTCGTTATTCACTATACTATGCCTAAGTGAACGACGGGTCTTGGTCGATTGATGACTGACACTACCATCAGTTCGCCGTTTTTCAACATAGTGAACAACTTTGTAAAAATGAAGTCTTCTATGCCTTAGCTATGTCTAGATAATAACTAACGACGGATAACTTATTTTAAAAACCAATAGTAGAATTGTTTACTGGGAAAATATCGATTGTATTATATCAAAGGCGGTTAATTATTTACATAATATGACACGGACGTTAAGAATACGTTCGTTAATAATTGAGAACGATAATTATTATTAAAATAATTATTGATACAAGAGATAATTTATTTATTCGTAGAAAACAAACGAAAACATTTGTAGAAACTGTACGATTGTAGTGTAACTTTTTCATTAAACGTATTTTTTAATTTTTTAATTTTTATAAATTAATACAAAATCCTATTAGAATTATAAGGATATTAAAAACGAAAATGTTTTGAATTGAGTTTCGTAATTTTACGGAATCACGTAATCTATATCGAATTTATCATATTTTCTATACTAGTTTATAGTATTATTCTTATTTTCTTCGGGATATTAATTACCTTGTACATACACTGCACTTATTTCGTTTGTAATATTAATTCGTACGTGTTGTCAGATCAACTTATAATAACTTCCTTATGACCAATTTTCCTATACTCACGTCGGTAACAGTTTAAATATCGCCTACGCTAATTAAAAATACCAGTACGTCGATATTATTTTTACATTTTTTGATTAAAAATATCACGTCGGAAATATTTGGATTATAATTAATTTGTCCTTTAACGAAATTAGAAATAATAAATATATCGAAAAAAATTGTGTATAATTTGCGTACCGTTTATTGTATTAAAAATGTATAAGGAAAATGCGGTTGTTTAGCGAATATTTAAAAATTAATTTAAACATTTTTATGTTTATGTTTCTTACAGAGAGTAAATTAAAATAATTAGCGTAAATATACCTATTCCACAGAAACTATAGTCTCCATAAATAATTTATACGAGTGTAAATTGAAACATTTGTAACCAATTATTAATTTAAAGTTGTCCAATCGTATTCATTAAGTTCACGTTGAATCTACAAAAATAATAGTAAATTTCCATTTTAATAATAACGCACGATAAATACCGAACACCGTATAAAATATTAGGCACTAAAAATAATAGCAGAAGATTAAATTAATTCAACGTCGATAAAACGAATTTATATTATTCGAAGATGCGTTAACTCGTGGAAAAAACGAGAATATAGGAATTCGATACGTTCATATATATATATATGATTATATATTACCAAGACAACGTCAGTATAATACATATTGGTGCAAAAAAAAATTCGAAACTGAACAAATTGCGATTATTCTGCAAAAATGAAAACAACTAGGGTATTTATCGTGCAAACGATAATCTAACGTTAATAATCATATAACAAAAAAGAAAAACCGTAAACCATTATTTCCATCAGTGTTTTCTTTTAAATAGAAATAAGAATATATAAACCACGAAACTTTTAGAGAAAATTATAAATTTACTTTTAACTTAGACGTAAATAATTTCTGAAGAAAACTACAATCTTTACATTTGCAACCGTGTACCGTGTGTTTTTTATTAATGCTACTTGAAAAAGAGACGATTGTATACGAAATTTGAGGCGAAGTTGTCATAATGAGATAGCATGATGTAGCCTAATTTAATCATATTTTTCCATCAAATATTCAATTACAAAACGTAACTTTAGTTTACATTGTAAAAACGAATTCGAGTGAACATTTTTTTGAAGAATTCGTTAAAAACTTTTCCGAATTAGTTATGAAAAATCGATTCCCAACACAAGATCATATTGGTTAGGAAATTGTTGTTCAATTTTCTCACATTACACGAAACATTTAATTAAAAATATTAGTTTTTTACTCATTTACGTAGATGAAAAATGCTAAAATATTTCGTTAACTTTTCCGTGACCAATCTCGTTTTTCGTAATATTTGCTTTAATATAATGAATAACGTTGCTAGAGCGCTATCCGTTTAGGAAATCTCCCGGTGTCGGGTACATACAATTTAGATTCACATAAGAAACACGTACAACCGATTAGCTATCGTGATATAAAATCTTATTCGTCCGAAGCAGCTTAATGTTCGTTTTAATATTATATTTCTCTTTATGAATGTTTCGCCACTTTTGGGTCGTTAAAAAATGTCCGAATATAGTAACGATAGGCTTGCGAATTGTCTATGTTAGTATATTTGTAGGGGCGTTGTACTCTCGATTTGATTATTAAATTTGCGTTACGAATGTCACACGAATGAATGGTAGCAAATGAACGTGAATAATTAATTATTATAAATCAATTTTTCCGAAAGGTTTTAAATAAATCTTTTACTTTCGATGAGCTCGCATCAAAAAAATTAAATATAATTTGTTAGCTTATACCTAAATTATAATAATCGTAAGCTAACATTTTATTTATATTATCAGTTAACGTGTCATTTCATCTTATTACGGATTTACAATATTTGTTTTTATACACGTTTCAGTTAGATTATCGTATAGTTTAAAATATAATAAATATCAATTTCAATTACAGTTTGATTGGAATTGCTAATTAATGAAATAATAATTTAGAAACGTTATTTCTGAAACACTTAAAAAACGTAAGTAGTTTAAATGTATCTTTGAAACTGATTTTGATCGATCATATACACAATTGAAACTATGCAAAGAAATATACTATTTTCGGATTGTTTTTATTATATCGACGCTTGAATACCTCGGAAATACCTCGCTGACTATTCGCTAGAGGCATAATTTTCGCCTCTTTTGTTTATAACATAAACTGTAAAGGAGAAATACCCTTGGGCA
>JAIPRN010002321.1:0-32142 GCA_025469175.1 Geopemphigus sp. TES_GeoC_2020
CCGTCGTGTAAAAAAAAAAAAAAAAAAAACCGTACCGACCGAACTACGACGTCATATCGCGATCGTTTCGGTCCGAACGACTAGCGCGGAAAGGGACTGAACGTTCGAACCTCGCTATACACAGGGTCAACAATTTCCGCTCGACGAAAAACGAGACGTGTTTATATCGCGCGTCTCGTTCGCGGCACGTGCACGGTTAATTGAGGTAATACGGCGATATTTCGTCGCGATTCCAAATCGATATTTCGACGTCGGTATCGGCTAATTTTGGCAGTATCCGTTCCCGAATCACGCCTGTAGTACGGTCGTCGCCGTATCGTGAATTCGGCGATAACCGAATCGTAACCACCGAGTACGGCCGTGTCAGTACACACGTAACCGGTGATGTTCGTCGTACTTATTCTACTCCGCGACGACCCAAGTCCTCTTACGGCCTTTATTCGTCGTCTTTTAGTCGATAAATATCAAGTCCGCCGATTTGTTTAACTTATTTGTAAACGTGTTCCATTCATCAAATAGCGATTCTACAACAACGATATCCCGTTTTCGTTTGGTCGAAATACGCGACCGACCTAATATCGGTTTTACAACCGACGACGACGTCCACGCGACGCTAACCTATTCCCGAGTTGCGCGTGGTAATGAGTCGCGCGCGCTCCCGTAAGGATTTCGGAAATCATCAACGAACGATTTCGAAATGGTAATTTCGACTGGTCGTTTTTTCGGCGTTTTAATTACGAGGGGAACGACGGGTCGACGGTTTCTACGCGTAACGAAATAATTAAAACGATCGCCCGTCAAAAACGATATGACCGTACCGTGACGCCGATTTCGGGAACACCGAGTGACCCCGTCGTCGCTTACTTTCCGCCGTTGATCCGCGCCCGTTTCCCATAACAACGACGATCCGCACGTCATGTTTAACGGACGGTGGCGATATAGGAGCACGCACGCGATCAACCGCTCATCCGGATCGTTCGTCGTTTATTTTCAAAGGTCGTTTCTATTTCGAGCCTTCGATCGTTTTTTTTTTTGGCCACGTTAGGTTTTCGCCGAGTCGGTGATGATGGCGAAGGAACGCAGGCACTTGGCGTGACAGCTCCGTCGTGCCGTCGTGGCCGCTATATCGGGGAAAAAAAGATTTTATCGTATTATTTTTTAATTCGCGCGGAAGATGTAAACGGTCGCCCCGTGGCAGTGTATTGTCCTGTCACCGCGCACCATTCACGTGATAGTTTTGTGGCAGTAGTTCTTAAGTATTATTGTGAATTAGATTCGATGTACGGGTGGCGAGGTAAAACTACGTTGCTCGCCCACTCTTAAGGACGATCGTTTTTGTTAAACTTTGTCGTTATAAAAATTTTTCAATAAACGATCGCGACTCCTCACTGGTCCAAGGCACTGCCTTCAGGCATTCCGGGCCAGTGAGTGTATTGCCGATAACGTGTTAAAACAAAAAAAAGGGCCACGTTAGGTTAACACACGCGACACGCTCGGCGATCGTGCCGTTTTATTATCCATTAACCGCAATTGGCGAATAAAACGCCTGACGTAATAAGTAAAACTAAACAACAGTTTACTCCTATACGCGCGTCGAGTGCCGACGGGAAAAGTGGTTTTCGAAACTTAATAATAATTCATTTACGTTATCGCGGCCATACGTGCGGGTAAAAAACGCCGCGCGCCGTCGATATAACCATCGGTTTCGGACCGGTTGGTTTTTCTAATTGTAGCGAAACAACTTTGTTACAAAAACAACCACGTTTTCCTCGTACTCTTAAGTATATATATATAATTATAACGAAATCGCTTTCGTCGTTAAACGGCCGTAATTCTTTCGGTGTTTACCGATTTTCTACCCAGAAAATATCGAACGCGACAATTTGCCAGCGCCGTTTATCCATTATCGTCAAGTTCGGGACGGCCAAATGACGGAACGAACAACAGCCCGTTAGCAATTTTCTGGTTTTTGATTTTTTTCAAGTCGCCGCCTCGAACGTCTTATTTTAATATTTGCCGATATTGTACGAACGCGGACGGCGCGAACGAAAAGGGGAAATTCGGCCGTTTAGCGGTAGCACAGAATAGGTTAATCAAATTGGACACTGATAATGAATTATGTGAAAAGTATAGGTAAATCTGATAAACGAATTCGCCATATTATTGGAGGAAAATCAGTAATAACCATACCCACAAAAAAAAATACGTTTTCGTAAATAAGTAAATTATTCGTAAATCAATTTTTGATTTAATAATTCGCTTATTCTAGGTACTGATTTACTTACACGAAGTACATTTTGAATTTTGTTATTTTTCTTTTTTCCACAATACTCGCAACAGTTCAAGTATTCACGTGAAAAATATTACAAAATGTTAATTTTACAAATAAAATTGTTCTATGTTTCAAATCACATACTATATAAATACACGAAACCGGTTCAAATAAACGAACACTGCGATAAATATTATGGGAATTTTTTTCTCAATCGTCAATTGTAACGTAATTATACATTGTGCATATATGAATACGTAAACATTTACAAATGAGAAAGAATATCGATTTTTTTTTTCTAGTTGATTTGAACAGGCTCTGGACACTCTTAAATGTTGCCAATAATGAGCGGCCATTTTTTCGGAGGAAAATAATATCGATAATATTCCGCGATAACATTTAAGAGTGTCCAGAGCCTGTTGGTAATCTTGCCGCGTACGCAATCGTCGTAGTCACGAAGGAATGTTGAAAACATCGCACGCGTTTACACAGACACCTCGGGCGAGTATCGGAAATTCGATACTAAGGATTCGATACGTAGAGACGGTAACCGAGACGCGTCGATTTCGTTAACGTCTATCGCCGCGCCGACTGAACCTCGCGCCGGAGTAATTCGTACGCAACGCGTAAAGACGAGTGTATTTTAGAGTTCCGGTCGTCGACGATTATTTGATTAAACCGATATTAGGCCGTTTAATAAAAACGTCTAACCGGCGATGGCTGAACGGAAACGTTTTTTTCGTAAATTTTAGCTCGAGTGTACGTGGTGTAATTACGACGACGACGACCGAGTCCCGTGAAAACCTAACCTCTTTGTCGACGAACGTACGTATTTCTCAGCCGTGTACGTCCGATTGCTACGCGGTGGTCGTTTAATCGGACAGCTCGTTTATCGTTGCTCCGTTCAGATTATTGTTCGGACGACACCGCGTCGAACGGTAATAACGGAGCGTGGCCCGTCGAATTAGGAAAACTATCGAACCGATGAAACGACCGATTCCAAGTTGTTCCCGTGTAAAATTGTCCGAGTAATTTTTTTAGCAATTCCGCGCGAACGGCTCCCATCTATATTACGCCGTACGGTCCGTATGACGAAGTGTCCAACTCCGGGGACAATAGGCGACGAAAATCATCGGTAAACGATCGGCGTCGAATTTACTCGGGACACCGCGGCGCAAAGGACTACGGGCAACAGGTTGGACGAGCGCGTTGTGCCGTGGGCGCGCCAAACAGGCGAACTGATTAGCCCGCTTTCGGTGCACCGGGTGTGGGTCAGTGGACCTTACGATTTCTGGATGGGGAGGTGGGAACGTGCGAAATATACGATCGTACGTAAATCGCAATGTACGTCTACTCGATGACGTATTTACAAACTTTTTTTTTTTTGGGTGGGGTCGTAATAACGATTATATTATCGACACGTATAAAATTTGAGGTCCTCGAACGTTCTCTACAGGGGTGGAAACCCCTAAACACTTTTCCCGATAGGTACGCCGCTGATAAATATGTCGTCGGGCGGTAATTTAACCGGAGGGTTAAAAACGATTTTCGGCTCGAACACGCGCCGTCTTGGCGATCGTGACGCGAGATGAACGGCGGCGAAGAGCGGCGTAGGGATTACTGTGTATAACGAGCAAATAGGGGCGGCGAAGGGACGACACGGCGAAATGGAAACCACCGGAACGGCGGCGGGGATTCGATACGACAATAGTGGCGCGGTTGTATACTCGGGCACGGTCCCCGCCACAACAACACCTGTAGATAGAAATCGGGTAAATTTTCCAAAATCGCGTACCCTCGAACATTGAATAGGACGCCGACCGTCCGGTTAATACCGACCACGAATAGTAATTGCGTAATGAGCGCGCGTGCGTCGAAAACGTTCCGAGCGCCGGTAATATTTTACGGGACAACCGTCGCGGGATTGGAGAAAGTCGGACGGCCCCCCCCCCGAGTGAAATCGGCCGTAAAACCTATTATTTGAATTTTTGTCTGCCGTTCGGTAGGCCGCCCGCACGAAGACGACCCACTCTGCCATACCGCGAGACGATTATTTCCGTTCGACGGACGCTTAAGTATACTGTTACGGAACGGTGTACCGCCGATTACCGTTTAGACGAATTCCCTTTCCGCCGTCGCACCGGTGGTCCCAAAACTCTTTCGGCCGAATTCGCCGCTCGGCGAAACGGAACAAGTTAGCCGCGTGTCATCGACCGTGTAAGTCGGTACAAAACTCGTATTGTACTCCCCGTTCGTTCCAAACCTATTCACAACCTCGAATGACTCGTGCTGGTTCACTATCAAACGCGTCAACCGGCGGTTACTATTTTTCGCGCGGCCCAACCACCACCACCACCTGTCGCGACACGTGCACGACGGAACGCCAGACCGTGTGAATCGCTACCGGAACTATCATACACTTACGCCGGTCGGAAATCGCGCGCGCGCGCGTTTATACAAATTGTCGACGTAGCGGACGGTTAACAAAACGCGTTTAGGTGTGTTTGTTGTAGACACGCCGCGCCACTCCCGTTCGGACGTGCGTAAATCTTCGGGGTAGAAAGCGCGGCGACCCGACCGTCCGCGGTGTCTGACAAATTCGCCGTTCATTTTCGACGAAAACGCTGGTCCGGGTAAACACCGTCGACCGGAAATCACCGAAATGGGCCGTAATCCCGGCACGAATAATACGACGATTCGCGATCGACACTGGCCGTAACGATTAGTCACGGGGCGCGCGCGATAAAAAAAACGTTCACGCGCGTAAATTACACCGCCGCAAACGAACTCGGGGGACCGCACGTTCGCGTCCAAATATCGGAAACGCGTTTCGGCTCGCCGTTATTTATTTTCGCGTCGGAGTTTCGACATTTCTTCGTATTACCACCGCTTCGCGGTCAGTCCCACCCCCCCCCCATCGCCGTCGTCGACAATTTCGTTCGTCCATGGCCGCGCCACGAACGTATACGCTACCATATACTACGCGTGGGCCACGTTCCACGGTCGCCGCCGTGCGTATATAAAAAGGAAAATAAACCGACGATACGTTTTTAATATGTTTTTCAATTATATTTTTATATACCTTTACATAGTACATATTACACAAAATGCTAAACATTACATCAATTACAATCAAATTACACAGAGAACTATAATAATTTATATAATATTACTAATAATTTTTTTTTTTAGGTTTTTAGCTGTTTTTTTTTTTGTTTAATTTATATTATATATATATAATATAACAAATATAGTTTGCGTTTAGGGTGGATTTGAATTTGTCGTGCGCGTGACGTCGAAGTATTCAACTTCAAGTGGTTAGCGCAATAACTACAACGAAACGACATTGAAACGGTACAACACTATAATAACTTTTACACGAACGGAAACGAATTAAATAAAAATTAACGATAATCGTCGTTGTTTCGTTTTACTTTCGAATATACAGGTGTTATAACGTAAATATTTTAATATATATATTTATGTTTATTTATATAGTATTTATATGTTACGCGTAGTAATTTTATATATATATATATGTACTAAGAATATTGTTTATTCGTATTATTGACGATTCGTTACAATATATAATTATCAATATTACTATATAATCAAATAATCGCTACATGTTTCCTTAGTAAATCGAATAGGGTCAATATAATTCAAAAATACGTTGCGCGAACCATTGTTGTTTAATATTGGAAAAACGGAAGAGAATAAAGAACCGAACCGCGA
Organism: Geopemphigus sp. TES_GeoC_2020; assembly: GCA_025469175.1. Lineage (NCBI taxonomy): Eukaryota > Metazoa > Arthropoda > Insecta > Hemiptera > Aphididae > Geopemphigus > Geopemphigus sp. TES_GeoC_2020. The sequence continues at coordinate 6,008 of JAIPRN010002321.1, forward strand.
TTCTGAAAACAAACGCGTATGTATGCATGTGTGTGTGTGTGTGTGGTTTCGAGAGTATAACACGAACGACGGCAATGTCGAATTATAATCGGTCGTTTACACGGGGCAACGCGAACAACGAAAAATTACGGTCCAACAAAAATCGATAACTTTTCAAAACATTATTTTCATACATTATTTATAAACATTATATAATTGGGAAATAATAATGAACAAATTTTACACTGTCGAAATATCGATAAATAATCCTTTACACATCAGTCTTGCTATATGAAATATATATATATTTTTTTTCACTTTACACTGCCGATATATATATATATATTTTGTTTATTTGTTTTATTTACGTTGTTAAATAGAACAACCCCATTACAAATTTACATAGGAAAAATAATTAGAAAATAAAGACGAAAACAATTGAACAAATACAAAAATCGTCTAAACAGACTGCGTGTATATATATATATATATATCAGTATGTACGTGTACGTTCCTACTTAATGAAATATTTTAAAAATAAGTTTTCGTAAATCTTTCGAAATTGCCAAGCGCAGATGTGTGTAGCTCGTACACGACATAAAATAATCTAACTATTTAAAAAAAAATTATTATATAACGTATGTTTAGCCAAAAAAAAAAAAATGTATTATAAGACAATAATGATAAACGAAAAATTATAACTAAAAATAAATCTAAAAAATATAAATCAAAATATGTATCGTTATAATAATATAATTAATATTAGTACTTAACTAAAGTACTGCGTAGATATTACACGAAGGGACTAAAAAGGGTAGAATATTATTACTATTATAATTATTATATATCCGTTCGAAATACTTTTCATTTATATATTATTATGTTTCGATAATGTCTAATACCAAATATTAATATAAGAAATATTATTTAAACACGTCTAGTTAGAAAGAGGAAAAGGGGTTTTTTTTTTAATTCTATGATATACCTTTTCATTCAGTTATTGAATAGTTTTTTATTTAAAAAAAAAATTATATAAATTATAAAACTAATTTGAAATTTTTTTGTTTTGCGTTCGAACACGCCACCAATAGTGGTAGACAAACCTGAGGGACAGAGGGACAACAATCAGTTTAGCGCGCTAAAAACATCGAGTCGAATATTAAATAAAAAGGAAAAAATAACAAATATTTCTACCACGAATAAAATGTATTTATATTATTACAAAAACGAGGCATGAGACTGCGACTATAATTTTAAAACTGAAGGATTTGTTTTTGTACTCGACGTCATAATAATAGTAATAATATACAAATATAAATTGCTAAAGTGGATTTATTTACGAAATATTTATATATAAATCGATATATAATAAAATATGTGAATGTGTGAAATTTAATGGCAAATTTTTTTTTTATTAGCGACGCAAAAATACGATTATTTTTGGGAAATTTGAACTTTGGAAATACAATGATTGCGTATAATTGAAAAATGAAAAAAAAAATGTCACAACGTAATAATAGAAAAGGAATAAAAAAAAAAACAAAATATATATATATATGTAAATGTATAAAACTGCGAATTTTTTGAAAATCACACGAGACAAGAACCACCCACAATGACAAAGAACAGGGGGCGCGTGTCCATTGGTTTAAATAATTTTTACTCGATGGGCTCTGAAAAAACGTTTACTTAATATAATCGATAATCAAAAATTATATAATTAATGTTTTGGCGGAGTAAAATTTACAATTTTTATGTTCATAGTTACACGTTCTTTAAATTAGAAAAAAATTTTAATTACACAAATACAACACTAAAAATTAGCAGTCTTTTGATTATGTTTTTTTCGTTTTGTTTTTTTTTCAGATGCTTTTATTTACTCCTATACATCAAACGGGACAACATAAATATATGAACACGGGATCTTTCCTTCCCCACAAAAAAAACAAAAAATCATAATTTTCCAAGCCTTGTGTATGTGTGTCTGTGTGTGTGTGTAAATTACAGATACGTCTTATTAAGTGTAATATAAATTGTTTTGTTTTAACTGTTTACAGTACACATTGAAAAAAAAAAAAAAACAAGAAAAAAACAAAACGTTAAATTTATCATTTTGGAACAACAAAAAATTATGTTCATATTTCTTTTCTCATTATGTACATATATATTATTTTCAGGAACATAAAGTGTTTAACTTATGCGTCTATATTGTATTTTTCAAGTTTTGTGTAAAATTAAGAAAAAAATTCTTACGAATGAGAAGATATTTTGCGCATACACATACACACATATGTATATATTTCTATTGAATATTCATTAATTATGGATAGAATAATAATACGTTAATTAAAATAAAAATGTGTGTACCATAAAAAAAACTGGTAAGATTTAGTTTACAGATTTTTTTAGTTATTCAATGTACAACATAAACATACATACTATAATGGCTTCCACAGATTTAAAAAAAATATGCAATTTTATACATTAATATATAACACATATTAAATATATATATATAGCGAGAGAACGTGAAAGTTGATATTTTCATTATATTACAGGAGAAACGAAACATGAAAAACTTCACTATTAAAATCTAATATAAACCCTGTTTAAAAATTAAAATGAAAATCTATAAAAAAAATTATACAAAATATTATACACAATCATTTTGTTAAGTAAAAAAAAAAAAATACATATATATTGTACGTAAAACCAGAACCGTAAAACCTGATTTTTAAAATATTTTTGTACACTATAAAAAGAAAATGAGGAAGCGAAATATACACCTAACAACGCTGTATATGAAATTCGCTCAGGTCCTTCGTTTTCATAAATAGGGTGCTGATTTTTGTTTATAATAAACATACCTTGTAAACGTCACCATATTATAATTGTTAGTAAAAAAAAATTGTCGTATTTGTGATAACAGCATTCAAAGTGTAATATTATTATTAATATTTTATATATATATGTATGTATATATGTATACATTAAAGCCCCACACTAATAAGCTAACTAGTAAATATTTTTTCTTTGATTTCTAAAAAATAAATGTATAAATATGTGTGTGTGTATATATATATGTATATATATATATATATATCCAAAGCCACATAATCGCTACCTAAATTTTGGATACTAACGGTTATTTAACGCACAAAATATTTTAAGTTAAACCCGCTAACTTCGAATAATAATAATTAAATGAAAATTTAGAAAAAAAAAATTAAATTAATCTGGATTCAAAATACTAATAAAAGGGATTACAATGATGGAAAAGTGTAATAGAAAAATATTTGATTGTTTAAAGTACTCCGTTTGTAGGCGGTCCAATCGGTCCCAATTCAGACACCGGCACAGACTGCTGGTTACTCTTCATGAAATATTTTTCTAATTTTGAAATAATGTGCTTTCCATATGTGTATTTACGTAGAGACGCGAAATGTGGACGGATTTTGTGCATTAACACCTTGCGCTGCGACGACTCGCATACGTCCAACATTTTCTGTACCACGTAATTGGCGTATTGGTCTTTCATCATTACATGCAAAGCGCTAAAAGGTGGTCACAAATGAAAAAAACGGAAATTTAATCGACATTCGAGAAAATCAAATAACAATAAAGTCAGCGCGCGATGATTACTTACTTGTCGTTGAAACCACAAACTTCTTCAATTAGCATGGACCGTTCACTACGTGTAGCGTGTGTCACACATTTTTCTACTACATTCGATGCAAACTTGTGCTGTGATAATGTCAACACTTTACCACGCACTGAACATATTAATTTGGATTTGTCCTCTTGTTTACCGTGTTCTGAATAAAAATTACATTTTGAATTAGTTATTCAGTACTCTATACAAAATACTGCCCTCGAAAGAGCAATATTATTATATATATATTAATACAAATCGTACACCAAAATTAACTTAAACAACACACCTAATACGTGTTGAATCACATAGTTTCCATATTGGTCTTGAATCAATTGTTCAACATGTTGGTGCATTTCGTCAAGTATTGGTGCTGTCTGTTCGGACGTACAATGTTCGAGTATACGTTGAATAACTCGGCATCCATACGGGTGAGTCGACAACGTTAAAACCTATTAAAAATTGAAATTTAGCGATTATAATACTAAAAGCACTTCGTACGATGTTGTTTGTCTCTATAAAGTGATACTTACTTGTCCTTGGAAAGCGTTGATGATGAATTGCAGCGCGTGTGGGTCGACACATTCGATACATTTTTGAACAACATGGTTACCATTTTGGTCTTTAACACATTTGAGAACATGGCCATCCAGCTCTCGTACAATTTCCACTTGTTGTTCTCCACCAACACTTTCCAACGCTTTCTGAATAACCCTGCAGCCGTACATTTGTAGCGCCAATGGCAATACGTGTCCTCGTACCTAACGTGCCAAATGGTTTTTGTCATTAATCAAGTAGGACGGCACATTTAAAATTAGGTAACGTAATGTTCACGTATTATCGGAGAGAAGATTAGAAAAAAAAAAAAAAATGAAAAACGGCATACTTTCTGCGCCAATGTAGATTTTTGTTCAGGCGTGCCAAACTCGAAGAACTTTTGAATGACATAGTTGCCGAATACGTCTGTCATCAGGCTATAGGCAGCGGCCAATATCTCCGAAAACACCAATTGTTTTTCCGGCGTGGACGCTCTTTCCAGCTTCTGCTGTATAAACCTGGAACCATGCTGGTCCTGGGAGAACTCGACGATGTGATTGGTCAGGTCTCGTAGTTGGAGACTGGGGTAACGATTGTTCCTGCCACAGTGCAGGAGAATCGGATCGATTATGATTAACCAAGCATACAAGCCGCACATAAAGTTGGAGACGAGCCAGCGGCAAAACGTATTTGGATAACCCTCGCCACCATCCCCATCACGACGATCATCGGACAACGACGATCGATTTACACGTAATTCCAATTATAGTAAGAGAGGCGTGCGCGCTCGTCCCCGAAACGGCAAGCGTTATTTTACTAAGAAGACAGTAACCTACCTAAAGTCTTCCAGAAGCCTACTGCGGCTGGACGGTTTCGAATCCAACGTAATGGAAGAACCGCCCAGTGAGGACGCGCTGCCGCGTACGCCGCCCATTTTGTTGAATAAGGAACTCGAGTTGTTCGGATTCGTCGCTGTATTGAACATTGTCCCGTTGGCGGCCAAACCGCTAATGGCGTAATCTAACGAACGAATGGAAAATAACAATTATCCCGACGACGTCGAATAAGCGGCGACGCCGTTACTCTGGCGGCGAATAACAACGATAATGGCGGCGGCGTATACGTACCACTGGCCCGGAACTTGGACATGGCTTCGGCGCCCGGCGCGGCGTTCATCAGACCTCGGTTGGCGTTGTTGGCCGAACCCATGAGGCCCAGCTGTAAATTGGACGCGGAGCCCATGGCCGGCGGAGGCGTTAGGGATCCCGAGGCAAGACCCAAAGGACTTTGCGACGCTACAGAAGGAGTGGAGGGGAGGGGGGGAAACCATTTACCGAAAAGAAACGAAAATCGATTATTATTTCGATACAACAGAAACTACGGAGAAAACGTTTTAAAAGGCGTGTGTTGTTGACATACCGAGCGTTCCGTATTGCGGCCACTTGTGCCGGGCGTAGTCCATGGACGGTGAAAAAGCGGACGTGTTACGGTCGAAGGAATCGCGTCGGCCGGCATTTCCAGAGCCGAGACCGAGACTGACGTTGACATCGTGACATCCGGCTGTTGAAACAAACAAAAAAAAGGAGGTGGAATAGGCGTACCGCGGTAAAAAAAAAAAAAGAAACTCCGGCCGAAAAAATAATAACGACACCGGTTAGGCAAAATCAGCGACGACGTGACGAGGGCAGGTACACGACGTTCGTTTTGTTGACGAAAACCGCCGTCGTTCGCGCGCGCTCTTCAAATTCGTACACGACGCGTGCGCGATTTTCATTAATCGTATTTCATTAAACACATATTGTCCACGCGACTCGGGATAAAAAAAAAAACCACCGAAACAACAATAACTAAACTATTAGAAAACGGGCGTGTATCCCTATATTGTACGGCGTATTGGAGCTCCGGAGTTATAAACGTTTATCATTTTACCGGCGGTAGATTTTTAGTGTACGTGTGTTGGGGAGGGAAGAATTACTTTTCGATTTGGACACGACGTTTTGGAAGTTACGCCACTATTATTAGATTTATATAGAAAAATGCCGCGGAAACGGTTAAATATTTTAGCGTCGCGAGACGAGCGGAAAAATAATACCAATAGGGGGGGGAGGGTGGTATTTATTTTCAAACCTTCCCCGGGTTGCTCGCTCTCTACACGTAAATGAGAACACGCTAATGACGACGGGCAAACATCGCAGCCGGTTTATAGCGTACGGCCGTACGCGTAAATTATGTGTCAATACGCGCGAATTTCCCCCGAAACGAGAAGAAATAAAACAATAACACGCGGAATTATAAAAATATTCCGTTCGAATAACGTAAAACGGGCGCGTAATATACGAAACCTAACCAGAGCGCTAACGGTCGCTTCCCGGAGAGTGGCCGAGAACGAACTTTTTTGATATTACGTAGCCCGTCCGGCCAGAGTGGGGCGCGCAACGGCGACACACGAACAAACGATGGACGCGTTTTACATAACGCGCGCCTCGTAAGTTTTGTAGGAAATCTCGAGGTGTTTATCGGAGCAAAGGGTTCCGCCACACATCCCCAACGTGCACGCGTAACACGTAACAACCACCTCCGGTTTAGATTAATCTCGTACACGCGCTATTATTGTTTGGGGGAGGGGGGGGTTTTCGCCCGAACGGGCGGCTCTCTGCTGATCACGCGCGAGGGGGTGTACTGGACATTTTCGGCGAGCCGCCCCGCCGTCTCGTCAATTTTTCTCTATAACCAACGCGCGTTGTTCGACGATATTGGCCGCGCTCAATTTGCGACGCGGCACAACATCGTTAATTACCAAAAACGCGAAACAACGAAAATAATCAATACGCGGGGAAAAATGATCGGTACGACTATACGGTACTATCGACTCTATATTGAGAGTTATTATCGTTGTATTCATTTTCCGAATAAGAACGCCGCACCGCGGCCGAATGATCACCGAAAAAAATTCTCGGAAAGGCGAAAACGACAGACGGCCCGCGATTGGATATTAATTATCGGCTGATATCGTAGTTACGAGGACACGAGGACACACAGTTTGTCGTCGGAGATCCCCGCGCGGCTATTACGACGACGCGGAGTACTAAAATATCTCGTACACGCGCCGCCGGCAATGGTCAGCGGAGGGGAGGAGATGACACGCGCGAACGTGGTCCGATTATAGTCCGCCGGGCAGCCGGTGGCGTTCTTATTCTGAAAATGGTATAGGTATAATCGTTGGCAACGACTAGGACGCTTCGTAATTTATTGAATTATCGTTTCCGGGACCAAAAACAAAAATAAAGAGTACACACACAGGACGAAAAAGGAAACGACGAGGGTTCCTCTTCTACGCGGCCGTTCGGAAAATAGAGACGGCCGTGTATAAAATATTATATAGTCCCTTCCTTCCCCCCCGCGACGGAGAAAACACAAAAACAATTGAGGGGGCGCAGCTTAAGACGGCGCATCTTGTTCTTAAATTTATGATTCCTACGCTCTACACTATTATGTACTACTACACTACTCCCGGTCGTCCCCCTTCATTCCCGCTCGGGTTTAATTTAATCGACCCATAAAATTTTAAGATAGGGACGACGATAATAATAATAAATTTCTCACTAGTAGATTCTGGTTGGTAAGGTAAGTATAGATTACTGCCACTATATATATATAAACGAACGGCGTGTATAATATATAGTCGAGGGTTGGGCAGCAGCACACCACGAGTGCCCCCCATTCGTCTTGATCGCGTTGTCACTATATTTCCGTTTTAATTAATCCGTCGGTCGGCCCAAAGATTTAAACGAACGCGTCGCGCCTAATATATATATATATATATTATATACGAGCGGTCGTTATTATAGTTTTGCTATAGTTATAAAGACGCGTAAGACCCGCCGCCGATACAGAAGTTCGTTATCGATGGAATGAAAGAGGCGAAAAGAACGCGTTTTTTTTAACGAAAAAAACGTATATATTAAATCCAGTTTTGGCTCCCGCTTTTCGAATTCTTTTACTTCCGAAAACCGTGCGTCCCCCCGCGATTCACCGACAACGATACGACTATACGCGTGGCGTGGTACAAGTTAAACGCGTTTTTACGTACGGTCTTGTACGTAATAATAATCGTCGTTTAACGATTAATAAAATATCGTAACTCGAACGAGACGATCTCAATACGCGAATAATATCGTTATTTGTAAAAAAAAATCAACGCTAAGTAAATAAAAAAGTAACGCCGAGAATATCGTATTTTAACAACTGAAAACCGTCGTTTGGTTACAAAAGACGAAGCGAATAAACCTCTCCCCCCCCCGTCGACGTGTTCATAAAAATCGGATAAACGAAAACCTCCGATACACCCGAACCACGGCCGTAATATAATTCGTCCGTCGGCGAACAAGGAACGGGATGGTTGTTTTTTTTTTTATAATGTTTTTTACCATCAAGCGGTATACAATTCGCCGTCGACATATTTCGTTTTATTTTTGGAATTTTTTAAATTATCGCTAGCGAATGGAGTGCTACGGGCGGAAGGTGAAAATGAAAATACTACGGAAAAAACTATAAATTCCTATTTTCGAACACTCTCGCTACTCCTACGACTGCGACCCCGTTCGACTCGTTATTTTATTTACCGATAGGCACCAACTACACCGCGCGCGCACGACAAAATTGTCTAGTGTGTATACACAATATACGCGGTAAATTATGTAATAAATGTATAAACAGACTATTGTTTTATGTAAATTTCGTGAGGTTAGTTTGTTTCGTATGAAATATATATATATATATAACGAAATATAATCAATAATAAATTATACGCGTTAGTTAAAGTACGGAAAAGTTGTATACGGTAGATGTAGAAATAGTATTATTATCCAAGTACGTGTAAATTCGTAATTCGTATATATGCGCGGGAAAACGAAATTTAATAAAAACGCCTAAATGCGCATGCTCGTCCACGCCTACACGCACCGTGTATCTATATATATATATAACGTGCACGTGTGTGTGTGTGTGCGTGTCTAAAACAAAAATAAGTTATATAAAACAAAAAACGAAAAGGTGAAAATAAACCATCTTCCAATCCTACCGATGACAAAACACGTCACTAGAATATTCAATCGTCTATATTAATATTTAAAAAAAGTGGCCGGCGCTGTAAGAACGAAAGGGATGGATAAACAGCGAGGAGCCAAGGCGGTAAAACAATGACGTGTAAAAACTTTCGCCACGTGGTGTCCCTTCTTTTTATCGGTGAACGACGACGGCTGACGGTTCAAGGTATTTAAGTATGTATACGTATATAGGATAATATATATAGTGGTAATATAGAAGGATTGACGAAGGGTGAAAGGTCGGTAAAGTGTGTGTGTATTGCTAAATAAATTTAATATTAAAAAAATCTTTGAAACAAACAAGTACGAGGAACTAAACGTTAAATAATGAAATATGTCCGAAAACAAAAGTTACGACTAACGACGTGATTAAGCGAGGGAAGGGACGTTTCACGAGCGTTTCGTGTAAATATCGTTATTAATTTGTATTACGAAACAACGATAAATCGTGGAGTTCGAAGGAATGAACACGGCGAACGACGGAGAGAACCTTTTACCGCCGCGGTGTTCGATTTGTTTATCGATCGAACGATGATTGGACGGCACCACGCGGGCGCATTCGCGATTTTACGGGAATTTTTTTTTTTTTTTTTTGAAAAATGAGAAAAGAAAAAAAATTTTTGAAAAAATACTACTATAAAAAAAAAAGGAAAATCGCCGGGCGGTCGATTTAAAGTCGACACGGAAATCCAAAACTGGCGAATCGCGCGTAATTTGGCGCGTCTATAGTCGAGACTACGAGAGTATAAATTTACACGGCCGCCGCCATTTTGGACGTGGCGATTAGAATGATGGTACGACGAGAGGGCGGGTAGTAGAAAAGCACGAACGGCGATAATAAATAAATATATATAAAATGGCCTAAAAAAAAAAGATAGACGCGCGCAAATATAGAAGCGTGCAAAAATAAAACCAATACAAACGTCAAAAACACGCGGTATACGAGGCGGCGCTATACAAAGAGAATACACTTAAGTACACACGCGCGCGATGGATTCGAGTAAATATTATAACAACAACAACAACAACAGCGTACGAACAACAATTACTCGTAAAACAACGGGTTTTGCCCCTTAGAGGCGAAACGGTGGCGCGGCTACTGCGGCGTGTTTTGAGCAACATGTACACGTTATTCGCATGCAACAACCACAACAACAACAACAACAACAACAACAAACAACAAAAACGTACCTGCGCTGACCCCCAGCGACGAAAGGCTGGATGTCAGTGAGGTCAAATTGGTCGAATAGTTGTTGGCCGCCGAACCGACCGCCTGTTGAGGCTGTGCAGGTTGGAGTCCTGTTCGAAAAAAACACCTCGCGATGAAAAACACAAATCACCACAATCGCGCGCGAACTAACCGCGTTGTGTTTGTGTGTGTGTGTGTGTGTGGGGGGGAGGGGAGTTAATATCGATCGGTCTAATACGTATTTCTCGTTGGCCGGGCGGTGTAATTAATGTTATAGGGGTAACGACGATCGACGGTTGTGGATCATCGATCGGGAAATTCGTAGTTATAATAGTAATCGACGGTGGAGTAGTAGCATTGAGGTTATAAATTTGTACGGCTAAACCCGAACGAATTTAAATATAATATTTGTTTCGTGAAATCTCAAACGGTAATTTTACTGATCTAGCGAAAAATATATACATCGGCGTTTAAAAGGTTTGGTCGTCGATTTTTTTTACAATTCGCGAAAGTTAACGAAAACGCCAACAACGTTTTTTCGTTTGTGGCAGGCAGTACACGAGAGAACCCGAGGGCAGGGCCAGCAAACTGATGTTGACGGCTGAACCGCGTTTCGCTAAACAAAATTGGATATAAACTTCGACAAATTGTAACAAAAACGATGTCTAAATCGCGATTAAAGTTTTCGAAAGTTTGTTTTCCTTTTTTAAAAAATCTACGTTCATAAACCGGCTCTATTTCGAACTTCGCGAAAATAATTTTAACGATGTTTTAAGGACGATACGTCGTCGGTTCATATCCGTGGATCGCGCGTACCGTTGATATTATTTAAACATCACGATACATAAATAACGGTCGGCGAATGGGAGGGCGAACTTAAAGTTAAATTAAGCTCGGTATCATCTCACCCTTGTTACAATTTCCCGGGGTAAATAATTTCGTATTTAGATTCCATCGTTTGCGCGGCCGACGGTAAAATTCGTCGAGAACAATTCCGTGATGGAAAACAAAAAAGCGTTAACGGGGCCGACATTTAAGGAATTGCCGTAAATATTATTTGTAATTAGGAACGGAAAAAATTGTTCCGGTTGCGCACGCACACATACACGATACGCGCATAAACCACACAACCCGTTAACGGTTTTACTCGGATATCGAAAAATCACAAAATATATAATTAGATCGTTTTCCCGATCAAAAAAGACCGAGAGAAAACGCGCCGAGTTAAATAGACGCACACATAGGGGGCGCGGGCGGGTTCTACAAAACGACATACCTATTACAAAACATATTTGGACAAAATACGAAATTCCGCGTACGAAAAAATAAACATCAACACAACAGCGATACGAGAAGGCGTGTATTATTGACGAAACGATTACGGCGTATACCACAAATAAAAAATAAACCGTAACTCGGAACTATCGAAATAATAAATTACGCGTATTACGAGAGAGTTAATGATTACGATTCGTTTGGCGTATTAAACGCACGCGCACATGGTATAATGAACAAGCACGCGCCGCCACACATACACACATACACGAAGACAATATAGTGACGACTATAAAATTAGCGCTCGGAAATTACGTGGAGAAAACTAAAAAAAAAAAAGCGCGTTGTCGGTACGTTTCGGAAATTTTCGTTATACTTCGACAAAGTCCACCCGCGGTTTGTTTTCCTCTAGACCGACGTACTTTCATTACGGACGTTCGTACGACGATTGGGGTCGTTCGACGGGTTTCCACACCACGTAAGTATGTCCATAAGTCCATATAGTCGGCGGTGGCGGAGCGCGCGCGCGTATCGACAATGGTATTCGTTCGCCCGAAATTTCGTCGTTCCGACGAGGTGTTCTAATAAACGAGACACGCTCGTCGATACACCAAACACGAAACTTGGCACCCGACGGTGGTCCGGCTACGATAAACCGGTGATGTTTTATACAACGAACGACGACGACGACGGAAGAGTGTAGCGCGCCAAGAGCGTGCGACCGAACGGGGAGAGGAGAGCGCGTCGATAATATTTTGGAAAATTTACCTTGTTGGGCGTTGACGATGACCGAGGCGGGCGAGACGAGCCGGAGTTGTCCACCGTTGCGGGTCATCACCAGCGAACCGTTCTGGTCGTAGAACGCCGGTATGACCTGGTACTGCGTGCCGTCCGCCTGCGACGGGCTCATCGGCCTGCGCTGTTGCTGGGCCGTGTTCGTACCGTTGGCCGCGGCGCCAGGTTGTCCGCCCGCGCCCGCTGGCTGGATGATGCTGCCCGCCGGATACATGCCCCACGGTACGCCGTAGTATTGCGGCATCACTGTCGGACCTGAGCCCATAAAGCCTTTATTCAGATAACAAACGCAAACGCACGCACGCACGCACATAATAGTATGACGTAATAAAATCGTCGGGCGACAGCGGAAAACACGCGGCGGATCCGCCCGATGTACCGGGGCGGCGGACTCGTGTGACGGGGGGGGGAGAAGAGCCCGAGAGAAAACGTGTTTTTTTTATCCCTCGAGAGTAGCGTAATTTAGTGAAGCCAAATTTTTATACCGCGCATAGGCCGGCCGACGACGACAGCGGCGGCATCAGCTCACGAAAATATTGTACTCGAACAATACGGACATTTCCGACGAATCGTAGTCGTCCAAAAGATGCGGCGGAATCTCAATATGCCGAAGAATATAATATACAGAAGTACAACAATGGGAAACGATTATTGCGGGGGCGGCCGAACATAAACGGGCGATTTACTACCATCTACGACGACGGCGGGTTGTTTGTATATCGCGTTGCGCGCAACTAGGCGCGTGCGCGGGGGTCCATTTTAACGGTTACGGAAATAATTCCCATCGTTTCCAACGAAAACACGCGCGCGTCGTTTGAGAATGTAAATATCGTAACGAGCAATACCGAAATTTACCTTTTTACTCTTCGCGGCACCGGTGACGGAATTCGGGCCCGATTTCCGGGGAGGGGGAGAAAATATTCCTATACGGCCCCGAAATGTATTTCCCTTAAATAGCGTCGTGGCGCGCGAACCGTTTTCGTTCAACGCACAATATCGAAAAGAAACGTATGAAAATATATCGTGCCCGAGTTCCAGGCCCAAGTTGGTTGGCGTAAATAATAAGTTGGTCCCAAAATGACTGGGCGACGACGTGACGCGAAAACTTACCGGCGATCACGTACGGTTCCTGCGGATTAATGAGGTACGGTGTCGTGGCCGTCGTGCCGGGCGGCGCGAACGTAGCCGCGGCCGCTGCCGCCGCGACCGGTGTGGCGGCCGGCGCCGACGCCGCGGCCGCTAGTCCGGCAGCCGCGGCGGCCAGTTGCTGTTGCTGCTGCAGGTGGAATTGTTGCTGTTGCTGTTGCTGGATGAGCTGCAGTTGTTGAGCCGCTACCGCGGCCGCAGCGGCCGGATTGGCTGCCGCGGCTGCGGCTGCCGCCGCCGCTTGTTGCGCTTGATGATTGCGGAACAGCTGCTGAACGAAAATACGAATGAACGAAGGACGATGGTAAGCGCGCGTAGAGTGTACAACAGGGGGGGAAGCGCGAGGGGGTGGAAGGAGGTGAGCGAGTACAAAAAAACGTTGGAATTTAAAAACGGAAAAATTGTTAAAACCGAAAAAAATAGACGCGTGCCGCGAAACGAACGACCGACGAACACATATTGTTTATAGTTTTCGGGTATTTATTTGCCGTACGTTAACTTACGTTAGTCATCGAGACGTACGTGTCATATACTCGCTTGGACAACGGTCGATCGAGATATTTTCGTCGCCAACTATCCACGAATCGCGTACTCTGTGTGTAATATGCGGTAGAAAGGTAAACCGATATCGAACCACCACCGCGCTATGTCTATTCCTACAACGGTCCGCTAAGTTGAATAAATCGAACGCAATTCGTATACGGCGGTAGGATAAAAAAGTGTCGTCGCCGCCGATTCGTTTTAATTTCGAAATCGATATATACATTTTATAACGCCCGGAGCGGTACGCGCTTAAATAAATACGTTAACGGCGCGAACGCGAAATTTAATAACAATTCGTATTACCGCGGCGAGGAGGGAAATAAAAAAATACGATAAACGCTTTTCGGCGTATTCGGACGAAAATCGGGCGCGCCCCGAATATTCTAGCGTAACGTAATAACAACACGTTTTCTCGACGGTTAATAGAAATTGCGAGGTACAAAAAAAAACGGTTACAACCGCGTCCCGGTAAAAATGTATAAATGTACGGAACTACTACGGAATGTACGCTCGTTTTTCTTTCTCGATCGCGATATGCGTATGCACGTAAGTATAAACATAAAGAAAAACGGAAAACGAAGCGAAATAACGTTGTAAAATCTAAAAGTCTTAACAATATTGACAAGCGGCCACAACGCGTATGTAACGGGTACAATACGGCGCGGAACGTAAGTATAACGTGCGCGCATACACACGCGTAACGCGACGCTCGAGTCGAAATGCGTTATTATTTCATTTTCGCGGGCCGCCGCCGTGAAAAGATTTTATATACCATCGCGCCCCGGTATATAAAATACACGGCGTTTTATTTCGGGAAATACGGCCCGAAGACGTTGCCCGGCAAATAGAAAATAAATAAACGCGCTAATAATAAATACGGGCGGCTGTCGATACACCACAAACCATGTGTACGCAACAATCCCCGATTCGTTTTCGTCGATTAATTCGTTATTATTTAATCGGAGACGCGACCCTCGCCGGCGTTTTATTTACTCGAACACTAGCGCGCGTGCGTGAAAAACCAATTTTTCGCCGAAAAAGACACGACTACGGCGGAGTTTGTTCGAATCCCGACCGGCACACGTCTTTGTATATTCGTATAAGTATACAATTTTTTCGTCTTAAAAGCTAATCGATTTTTTTTCACGTCCGTCGCCGCGTGGTACGAAGCCCGGCGGAGAAATACTCGTTTTATTATTTATCGTAAATTTTGAGCAATTCCCCCCCCCCCTCGAACGATCGATCGATAGAGAAAGCGGCCGGAAAAGAATAGGGAAGAGTAACACAATAAAGAAAAACGCGATTTTTATCCCCAAAATGCGCCGTCGCTGTCGGTTAGAGAGAGGGCGGGCGAGAAAGAGGCGAGTGTGTTAAATACCTGCGCAGAGTGGTTAAACAGAAAATTTGACACGGGTATTAGCCACGGTATATTCGACGTATCGAAATAAATAAACGAGAGAAAGGAAAATACCCGGAACTATGAGCGCGCGACGGCGGCGTGAGAACGGACAAGACGACGACAATGACGAGGCGGCGGCGATAATGGGGAGGTATATTCGGAAAAGCAATTTTGTTATCGCGAGCGCAATACGGAATTTCGCCTTTAACCCTCTCGAATAGAATATATATATATAGCGGACGCGCTATACACTGTACAATATCGCACCCTTCCATCGACACTAACCGTATAACGATTATTATTATTATTCGACGATCGCCGTCACCCACCTTATTTATATAAATTCATACAATACGATTCCCGTCAGGAAGACGCGACATATAAGACGAGATCATCGGCAATCGTTACGAATATACGTTGTGCCGGTAAATGTGGACAACACACGGGCGAGGTGGAAACGACGGTCCACCGTTCGTCGGGGTAATATTGTACTCGAGGTGGTATAAATTATTGTCGGGTACTCGAACACGGTATTAAATTGGCGTAATCATCGTCACGCCACATTTTACGTTCGGTTCCGAATTTATTCGTTTTCGATGATCGTGGAACGCGCTCGTATTAAAAATAGTCGTATTCCGAACGTTTTCAAGTCCTTACCAATTTACCGGACGAATACTTTATACGTATACATAACGTTCCTAGGATTTCCATTATGTAGCGGCTATTTTTTATTTCCTATTTTTTTTGATACATTAACCGTAACAAATATATATAACAGCGGCGCAAAGTGACGCGCAATAGTTGCTCTACCACCACCGACCGGTATTTTTCAATCGAATGCCATTTTTCTCCGACCCGAGAAAAAGCAAAACCGACGTCTAGATTTCCTATATATATATATGTGTGTGTGTGTGTGTGTGTGTGTGTAAATGATATATTTCGTACGAGTTTCCTCCCGTACACTCCTCCGCCTGGCCATGCGCACACACGAACGTAATAACATCGCGATAACCTATTAGATGACGAGGGAATTTCACGAAAAACACAACATTCGTTTATTTATTATACGGGCGTTATTATATCATTGTTGTCCGACTACACGGGCATTCTGATTTACACACATACACACACACACACACACACCCCGACTAATAGGCTGCTTGAACGCAGCTATTAATATTAAAAAGCATTTTCGGCGAGTCGTCCGCGTCATATATAAATATAGGTACACCCGTCGCGAATTTGAAGGCTTTCTCCGAAGGATTAGAATATTAGACGACATCAATGGGAATGTTAATTTTCAATAGAGTACGGAAACGAGAAAACAACGTACGTGTTTTAACGCACGGCGGTTAAATACTTTTGTGTGGTTCAGTGGCGATGGGAGGGACGAGGAAGGGAGAGATAAAAAAATGTATATTACCGCGCTTAAGTTCAATCGTCACTATTCAACGAAAGCGAAATTTCGAAAAAAAATTTTTCTGAAATTTATTCGGGCACATCGCCGCCACCGACCATGTGTCTCTCTACACTTCTTCCCTTTGTGTCGCGTATAGCTTTGTTGCGTGCGGTAAAATGACGAATACGATCAAAAGAATAAGTTTCGTTCTTTATGCTGATTTGTAACTTTTGACATTATAAAAACGATTCTTCGTTTTTCGACGTACACACCCGCACACACACACATTAATCCATACATATATATTATACGTTTGAAAATAAAACGAGGAATTATTACGGCAAAAATGGCTGAAAAACGAATACTTACGTTTAGTAAAAGACAATATTTAAATAACGACGCGTAAATTCGATATGGAAAACTACGGGTACATTCGACAACGTAAAATACGAAAAACAATATTTATACCTTTCTAACGCAAAAAAAAAACATAAACACAAATAACCTACTAGGAATAACACGTTTTCGGTAACTATTAGACGGGGTGGTTTGAAACGACAAACGCTTTCGGAACTTACGTGAAGTATTTTGACGTTCGTGATTAAATTGGCGATGGTCCATTTTAACTTGTTACAAACTTGAAATTGTAAAGCCTAAGAGTTAATAACGAAATTGCGGCTACCATCGATTGTACAATCGTACAACGTTTCTTACTTAAGTTCTGACGAAAACATGATTAGCTATACTACTACACGTTTTATATATTCTGTATCGACGAAAACAATGTATTGAATTTTATAACATTTTCGAAACATAAACCAGAAATATTTCGCCAGTAATATTTATGTAGAAATCTTTAAAGTTTAATTGTACACATGCACGCACATACGTTCATACATCAAATATTTTTTAGAAAAGATGTACGAATCGTTAAATTCCTGGGCAAAAACCGTCAAATTTTATAAGTACGTCTACTTAGTGTGACGTTCTCATGCGCAGTAACATTCTTGAGCGAAATTCCGATAGTGAAAATTTCGTACACGTATATATCGACAGGCAGAAACCCACAAAAACAACAACGCCGAACAAAGTTTTGATTAATTATTAATAACCCGTTTAAAGTACAAAGTTTGAAAATGGAGAGGGAAAAATAATCAACGAAGGGCTAAAAATAAAATTATGTACACACACGACGCACGGCCACTGTCGCAAACTAATTTTAATAACGATCGATTCAGTATAAGATTTTTTTAGTGAAGAGCCTAAAAAAATTATGGACATTTCAATAAGGAAAAGGTTTATATATACATAGAGAAAATTGTTGGTGAAGAAAAATACTCGAACGGTCTTTAAGCGTCCCACTGTATATATGTGTGTGTGTATATATAAGAGAAATATTAAAATAAGTTCCACGCAAAAAGATATATGTAAATATTATACGCGTACGTAGTGAGCGATATTAAAATTTATAAAAAAAAACATTGAAAACTATCGGACTAAAAAGGGTTGCGGGGTTAATAAAATATCTATATATATATCTTTCGGTAGTTCGATTTCGCGCGCGATGAACATAAAGTCGGCACACATATAGGGGAGGCATACACTCAGACTGTAGTTTCGATTTCGTAGACTACGCCGACGAATTTTCCGGAGCGACGAGAAAAAACGGAACCGACTTAATACACTTACGCGCTATATACATTTGGCTAAAAAGACGAGAAATATTTTTACGGTTATTAACGTAATTTACCGCGCGAAAAAATTATCGTTTAATATTCGAAAGATCAAAGCCGCCACAAAGTTGCACGGGAATATGGTCACACAATAGGAGAGAAGATTACGCTATCCCAACGGGCCATATTAAACACGCGTACACACACACACACACACACACACACACACACACACACACACACTGGTTATATACATATATTATACGTACGTGTATAATTGGTACACATAATTGATCAAAGTAATATATTGAACGATGACCGAAATGGGACGCTTAGTGAACAGTAATTAACTCGCCGAGCGAAATTGCCGCCTCGTCTCCTCTACACACATACGTATACATATGTACACGCGCGCACGAGATGTCCGAACGACGACGCTGTACACAACAGCGATACGAGTGTTATTGATTGATAATCTCTCTCTACACAGTGGTTCAACAGTGTCCCGGCTACGACGGCGAAACTAACGCACTCGGGCATAACGTTAAATATTTACGGCTGTTTGTTTGTTATCGCGTTGGAACTCGGAAAAGAATTACGAAAGAACGCGGCGCGTCGAAGTTATTACATCAGATAATAATAATAGTCCGCCGGTTGCGGCCATTTTCCGCATAGCTCTTCCGTCCACGAACGCGGCGTGAACGAATAGCGAACGCGTTTCGTTCGTGACGAAATTGGTCGTTTTTCGGGGTCGACGAAATTCGACTGAATCGTTCCGCATAAACTAAGCCCGCGCGCCGCCGAATCGTTGAAACACCGTGGTCAACTCGCCAAAACCAAACGGATTAATCGTTAAACGAATATGGGGAGAAGACGGCTCGAACACGAAGCTCGGGGTCTCTCCCGGAACTAATAATAATAGGCGTTGACGGCGCGTGCAGATCGTCGGGGACGACCGCCGACTCTGCGGTACGTGTACCGCCGACTCTGCGGTACGTGTCCGTTTTACCGAGAAATTCGACCGCGGTCGGAGGGCACCACGTAGACGACAGAGCGGCCAACGAATAATATAATAATCGGGCGAGAAATTTTCGGGACGAAATATTAAATAACAGTTGTACGCGCGCAGGCGCATGCGTAGACTAACAACCCCTTCAATTCCGGTGTACACGTAAAATTGTATACACGCGTGTAAATACGACAAAGAACGATGATCGCCGTCCTGAAAAAATATAAAGGCGACGGTAGTATTAAAAAACAAAAAACCCTAATTCGACCGGGCGAAAAGCGTAAAAACAACGAACGTGTCGTCCACGCCGGGATATACGCAATAAAAAACGAACGAACGACGAATCTAGTCGAATATTATATTACGTAGTCGTCGAATGGGTCGACAATCGGATAGGTTAGGTTGGGTACCCCTTAGGAGGTTACCCCTCGTAGGTATCCAGGGGGGGGTATCGCGAAAGTGAGGAGATGGTGGTGAAAATTGAGGAGGAGGGCGAGAAAAACCTAAACAAACGTTACAATCGTGTCGAATGGTAAATGGCGGTGACGCCGTGTTATACGTAGAAAAAAAAGTATGGCTGACGGTCGAAGCGAACAGGAAAGCGAAAAATCGACGGCGTGCATTAATAGTAGCTACCGCCATCGTTATAGCAGATTATGCGTGCGTAAATAAATATAAACACGCGTTCGCGTTATACAGACACGCGCGTGTATTCGTCGGTTTTTCGTTATTATGCTCCGCTCGGGCGCGTTGTTCCGAATCGAATTGACGGGGGAATGTGTGTAAACGGTTCGTTAACCTTGCGCAATTCGTCTTTGTATCCGACCGACACGATATGTACGCGAAAAATCGTCCGGACGAATCTCGCGAATATTATAAATTGTATAAAGCGCCGAGTGTCCGCGAATCGTTTTTTTTTTCTTTTTGGTCGAAAACGCGCGTGTATATATATAACACACTTGTACACACATAGCTACGGTCGTCGATGGCACGAAAAAGTGATCGTGGTCGATTTCGTGTGTATAGGGTGGTCGTGCGGAATAGACGATAATGATGGATGCCGATGGTTAAAGAGCATGAGAAGGAAAACGCGGTGAAACAAACTCGGGAAATATGCAAATTGGGAGACGGATTCGGTTTTTTACCGCGACGAAAGTAGCGGTCGAGGGGAGAAAGGCATGGGGCGCGGACCAACCGCCGTAAACGGAAATAAGGAAACGCATTAACGACGAGGTATCGAAGAAGCGAACGGACGGACGGTGACGATATACCCGCCCTCCGATTCGTACCTTTTTTTACGACGCGGCGGTTTTTTTTTCGGATGCCCCCAAATAAATTGCTTATACTTACCGGCCGGACGTGTAAAATTGACGGCCGTAACGCGATTTGCTAGACTCGAAAGCGGCGAAAAATCGACGGGCCTCCTCCTCGTTCACCCCTCCACAACCCCACCATCACCGAGCACAACCGTCCAGTAGGGCATTCCCAAACGATTTTCGTTTCGTTCGATATTATATATATATATATATATATATATATATATATATTCCGCGGGTACACTATAAAATGGTTTTACGAGATGACGATAATTCAATTTCGTCTCCTTTATTTCACGGGGATGATGATCAGATTTTTCGCTTCTCGTTTACGCGCATCTCGTATATTCGTTATACACAATACGTAATTGAAACGTAATTTTTACGTTTTATTTTTTTCTAAACAAAAAATTCGGTAAAAACTCAAAAATAATTTTTATTTTTGCTAATGTTGTCGTTATTATTATTATTATTGTCGTTGTTGTATAAAGAGCGAAACAAATTCGTTTTAAAAGTTCTCGTTTTTCCCCCGCATGTATCTGAATAAAAATACCATTATCTTTTTGACACCGTAACCCGGGTTGTTATAATGAAAATCCCGTAAAAATATATAACGGTTATCTGTACACGTATAAACGTGTGTGTGGGCGTGTGGCGTTGTAGGTACTACGCGGTTATCGTAAAAAAGTTTTTGTACGTTTAATTTTTCATCGTAATTGTACGCCTATACGGAGTTAAAAACTAAACGAAAATTAGTTCGATATTTCCGACGGCGTATATGCACCCGGAGACGCGCGTAAAATACGATAATAGAGATGTTCGCGATTGTATTACGGATTAATGGAGAGAACCGGCCGAGACAACGGAGACGGAAATGGGCATCGCTGATGAACCGGGCGGAGGGGGATCGCGCGTATCTTATTGAAAGGCCGTCGCCGTCGTTTCGTATTCGCTGGAAACGTCAATGGCGACAATAGCGACAAACTGTAACAACGACGGTTCCACATCGTTTCCGACTCTCCGGGGCACGACGACGATAAATAACGAATAATTGGTTAAAAATCAAAAACCGTTTCGGGATATATACGACGCCGAACGCGCACGGTCGTCACGCGCAGCAATCGTCGTCGACGCCGACCATCTCGATGTTGACTCTTCATTTACATACGGGCCTCGGCCGAATCCATTAGAATTCGTTGAATTGGAATAAATCCCGTTCCCCTCGGTGACTTCTCGCAGTATACTACAGTGCTCAAGATTGGGAGGGGGGAGAAGTGGGCGGCGGGCAGTAATGAACGGGGCACGACGAGGAAACAGACCCAGACTGACGCTTCCCATCGCCACTGCGATCGCCTACCTATCCTGGGCAAGAATCCTCCCCTCGGTCGAATAATAATAAGACATATCGTAACAATGGTCTTCTCCAAAGGTCTATCTGCTCGTGCGCAGTAATTAATTGTCTACGCGTATAGAAGGACTATCGTCGATAATCATTTCGAACCGTTGGGCCCGTTGTTTGTGGAGATATTGAAAATTTCGGGCGTACCGGAACGGACACGGTAAATACATATATATATATATAACGATACAAACGCGAAAAGATTAAAAATGTGTCCAATAAGGGGGGTAAAGGTTTCGTGGCGTTCTCGAATTTTAGTCGACAACTATAATAGCGTTGGGCGTACAAAGAAACGCGCGTGGAGAACCTAAAATGTATGAAACGCGTACGGTACAAGCGATAAATAATTATAAACCCCCTCCTATAAAACGTTAAATTCGAGGATTACTACCATAAAAAACTGAAAACGTACGACGAAAAACGAGAAGCTTTTCGACCGCCGTATATTTTTACGTATACAGCCATGTCCTGTAATAAGTACGATACGTGCCCAGCCGGCGGCAAGTTTATCAATTAATTTGAACGTAAGCTCCGTACGCGTGTGTATTGCGTGACAACACTACACGGACGCGCCATTCCTGTAATTCACCCGCCTACACATTACCGGACTTAAGTTACGTACATTTTAAGATCGTCAGCTGGTATCGAGTCGCCAAAAGTTGTACGCGTATACGAAACATTTAATTATAACTCCGATCGGTCGAACATTTTGATACGGGTGTGCGTGTGTGAATTGGGAATACATTACCTACGAGACCCGTGGACGGATTATTGCGAGGTAGGCGTTCCGACGGCGAGGATTTTTTTCGCATACTTCGCAAATCGCCCGAAAGTAAAATAATTAGTTTTTAAAAATGTTTCGGCTCGAGTACACGGAGACACGTTTGGTAATTAAAAACGAAAAAACGGCCGAAAATGTGCCGAACTTCGGGCATATATCAAAAAAGTTTCGCCCGTTCGTTTGTTTGGACACGTATTCCGATTTGTATAACAATTATATACCGCGTACGCCAGGGCTATAAAAGAAATATTGCCGTTTTAAACGTTAGTTAAATTTAATTGAAAAATAAATACATAACCAAAAGGCGATGTACTCGTCGCTTTATTTATATACGTACGTACATTTAGCGTGTGCGCGTAGCGTCTAAAATTGAAATTAGCGAGAGGAAAATGTAAAACCGTTTCGGTTTTCGTGTTGCATTTTTTTCTACGCGTCCGACACAAACTAATCAACCGCCCCTCTAACCACTAAAAGGTGCGCACCACATAACGTGAATTCTGTCGCGCATAATATTCGTGTTGGCATAGTCGCGTATTATCCCGACATCGAGATGACTTTGTGTGTAGCACAACAGAGGATGTTATTTTCGACAAAATCCTTTTTTTGTGTGAATGAATGTGAATGTCTATGTGCGTGTGGGTGCGCGCACGCGCAATAACGACCCTTTAAAATTAGATTCGTCGGAGAAACGTTTCCGATATACACCGATCTATATAACCAAATACTCCGCCGCGTCCCTCGTTATTTATTAAGTATCACGGGCGGGGATACACGAACGATGGGGGAAAATACGCGTGCGTATAAACCGTACATTCCTATCGACAATGTTAAATATCAATATTCCAACGCGAGTTTACGGGCTAAAACGTAGATTACGACGATGACTTCTACGATATTTAAAACGGAAAATAAAGGGCGTCTCACTCGACCGAAATATATTACACACGTTTTGCGTTCGTAATTATTTTAAACGAACCCCGGCCAATTCGTTATGCAAAACGTACATTTAACGTGCATGATACACGGAAACCAAGAGGTCCGAGTCATCTAGTTTGATATTTCGAAACGTTAAATACACGCAGAAACTCCTGCATTTTATGCCTTACCTACCACCCTCGTTAGTATATATACACACACACACAGAATTTACAAATTACACCCTTATAGTATTCACGACCGTTCAGCATTATTGTTTATGTTTGTAGTCAAAACAGGGATTTAGGAATGATTCCCAGACTTTAGAAACGTATACATACATACATACATACATACATACATACATATATATATATAGGAAACGATTTTAAACTCTCTTACTCGGCGGGGGGTTATTATATTATATTGAACGACTCTCGTTAAAATGATATGCACATGACAACCACCGTTGTATCGGAATTTACGGGTTATACGTTTATAATAATACAATCGAAAATAACGAACGCGTACGAAATTTCTCTCTCGGTTTCGAAAATTAATAAAAGCGGCCGACTCTAAACGCGTAACACAAAAATGAACAAACGTATTCCGTTGTTATTACGATTCGATGATATGCCCGATCAACTTTGTTTGTTTCCATCGTTTAGTTCCGAAGCGCCGCTCTATTCGCGGTTTATCTACCGAGTCATTTTTAAGTATTCTCGCTGCAATAAATCGCGTAACGTATCTTCCGTTAAATAACGCCTTATATATTCGAACTAATTTCTGAAACCGTTAATTCTTTTGTTCTAGGCGTCCGACAACAACAAATGAACGTATGACACAAGCGTACGGTGTGTAATGCGAGCGTGCGCATGTTTAACGTTAAAATATATCGCCGTACTTAAGAGAGTCGGACGCGAGCAATTAATTTCGAAACGTCAACTCGCGTATACAATTCGGATGCACGTTGTTTCGGATATCGACTTCACGCGTACGAACGGCTTATATAACATACACGACGACGATAGTGGCGCACGCGTATCTTGTCGTTCGGTAGTGGTCCACTTTTCACTAATTGGTCCTGAACGGACGCCCGTATAGCGTTTTAAATTAGCCAATATGATTACGTACCATAATGCATATACAGTAGGGGTAGCGAGTGCGGCGGTGGGCGGTATACGTACATATATTTATAAACAATACTATATCAAAACGTCGACGTGACATTTAAATGCCTTACGCTGACATTTTAAACAATGAGAGGCGGACGGACCACCACGCGGGGGCGAGGGCGGCTCTATAGAACGTGGCCTTTGCAGAGTACCCCTTTCAGGTAAATTGGAAAAAAGGAGATAACACGGAAAAACGAAACGTACTCGTAACGCGTATTGACATTTACCCTCGACGCGCAGCCCGTTGTGCATACACATATATATATATTACAATTTGTAAAACCAACGGAAACGGGCGAACACGCACACACACACGCGCGGGTGCTGATGACGGGCGCGCTTCCTGTTTAAATCCGATATATGCGTATCGCGCCCCTCCCCCTCTCTACTGGTCGTCACTGCAGGACGTGCGATTTTCCGACACGAACCCGATACGTGGTGCCGACACGCGTTTAATGTAGCGTTTGTTAATCCCCCCCCTTCGTAAAGAAAATCGATTTTTAGGTGGGTCTACTAAAATGCGCTAAAAAATCGTGCACGCCGATTTCGCGGTGGCGCGTTAATACAGACAATTTATACACATTAATGCGCACGCACGGGAGATGTAGAAATTAAAAAGTTCATAAACAGAACGGCCTTTTCATTTTATATATATATATATATACACGTTATTTAGGAATTAATTTCTACTTCGATGCTTTTTCAATTACATTTTGATTAAAATTATTTAAAAAAATACACTAACAGAAACTTCTCGCGCGCGCGCGCGCGCACACACACACACACACACACACACACACACACACCCACACACACACACACACACACACACACACACACACACACAC
>JAIPRN010002322.1:0-32135 GCA_025469175.1 Geopemphigus sp. TES_GeoC_2020
ACATTTCTTTTATTCACTTTCTTCGTTATACATTTAAGCCAACAGCATTTCTTCTATCCTCAGGTCATAAATGGCAGCAATTTGTTCGAAATATCGTTTCGTCACTGATTTAATACAATAACGATAATTAATGTACAACTATTTTGCGTATATAGTTTAAATTATATTTGACTTAAATAACTTACGTACCTATTCATTAACCGTTTAGCATCAGTGAGATAAATTTTTAAATCTAGTCGATTCATCGTAACGGTTATTAAGAAAAATGTACTATCTATTATGTTTTATGTTTGGCCAATATTCCTTTATATTAAATGTTACTTTTTTTGTTGTACACTTAAGGCTACAGCATTTTTTCTTTCCTTAGTTCATAAATGGCCGCTGTTAGTTCGAAATGACAACCGGACGTATTCCTATAATAAAACAGAAACGAAATTTAGTTAGCATAAAGAACATATAAATTTAATCGTTCAATTTTCCTACACTGAATGAAAAAAATTTGTAACACTTTTCGGTATTCGGAACAGTCTCCAGAAATTACGCATAGTCTGTTAAGTTTTGTTTTATAACGCTAGACGGTGTACCAAAACACAGGAAACGAGTATTTGGTTGTTATGGTTTTAGCTAGCAGATGATCGGTTTTCTTTGAATGAAATCAATGAAATTTATAATATATAAAACATAATATACTATGTGATCAATTTTATACAAAAATTGTGTAAAAGTAAAATTTGTACAAAAGTTATGTACATAATTAAATTTTGAAAGTTTGGGTTAGGTGTAAGTTGTATTTGATACGAAAAACTATTCATTTGCTATAGGTTTATAATTATTCAACGTTTACTTACACAATGAAGATTTTTGGTAATGCCACTCGGAGCGTAGAAACGGTTGTTGTTAGCAATCTGCGGCAGTTCTGTTTTGATATTATCCAAGAGCCGATGTCATATTCATACCCGACACAATAAATTCTACTGCAACTTCTAGTTTTCACGTCCGTAACGAGACATTTTTACTTATTTTTTGAGAAAATAATAGACCTGACAACATCGCGTAGCTCAGATCTATGTCCATATTTTTTATTTTATTTTATTGCGGCCATTTCATTGCCAAACATTAAGAACATCGAGGCAACGAACCACTGTCGTCTCTCAGATTTATAAAATATCCACCTGCAGCTATGTTTCACCAAAATCGAGGCGGCATTCGACGTCTCGTTAATCGATAATCATCTAATAATTGGCACTCTAAAAACGATTCAATTGTTTGGCTTATAAAATTAAAAGTATAATTGTTACAAAAATTAACCTAGTTACCTATTCAATGTTTCGGCGATACTATAAAGATATTTCGTAACGTTATTCGGTATATTGAACGGTTGCTAATGGATACGCGTAGTCTATTACAGTTTGGTTTTTAGCTAACAGAAGATCAGTTTTCTTTATAGTATTTGTACTATTATAAATAATATTAAGACAATAATAAAAATAATATACTATGTGATAAATATTATAGAATCTGCCGAGCGACATTCTCAAATGAATAGAGAACGAATTTATTTTCGTGACAAATTTAATTAACACGAAAACGTACGTACTTAATTATTTTAGGTTTCACGAATGAGTGAAGAAAGTGTGTTACAATAGACGACAATAGTCTGTTATGTGTTAATTTTAGCTAACCCCCGATGGCATATTCATATTCGAATTGAACAATTATTGAAAAATTCTTCGTTGCTTAATTATTTCTTTTGCGCCTATATTTCAAAGACTCTCTTCAGTTTCATCTGACAATCGAATATCTAAAAGTATAAAATATCTCAAGTATAATTGACAAAACAAACGTACCTAGTTACCATTCAACGTTTGTCAATTTAATGAAGAAGCTTCATAACGCTAATCGGTGTGCCAAAACGATTGCCAAGGGAAATGCGTATTCGGTTATGTTATGATGTTAGCTAGTAGACGATGAGTTTTTTTTGTATAACTATCATTGAAATTTAGTATCTATAAATTATAATATACTACATGTTAATTTTGTATATAAAATCTTGTAATTTTTTACAAAAAATAGTATAAAATTTAAGTTATTTACCTACTTATGTTTTGAGAGTTTAAGTTGGGTTTAAGTTGTATTTAATACGGAAAACCATTCATTTTCTCTAAGTCCTTAATTATTCAACGTCTACAGACACAATGAAGAAATTCGGTAACGCTTCTACTCAGTGCGTTGAAACAGTAGTTGTTATTGTCAACCTGCAGTCAGTTATGTTTAGATTTTATCCAACAGTGTATGTCATATTCGTTGGGTTTAACGATGATCAGTTTTCTTTGACATGGGGTGATGTTTTGATTAAAGCTAACAATTCAGACAATAGTTTTGCTATGTAGTAATTGTATTATTTTTAACGAAATATAGGCTATAATAAATATAATATACTATGTGACCAATATAATATAATTATTTACGATACATTGGGTAAAGGTTTAAGATAAGTTCGTACCTTTGTTTTGAAAGTTTGGGTTAGGTCTAAGTTGTAACTATTCAACGTTCAGTGTTGCAATAAAGAAATTTTGTTAGGCAAATCGGTATTTAGAAATGGTTAGCTAATATTTCTTATTCCTCTTCCTTCTATTCATGATTGACCCCAGTTAATTCCACATAACGGTTCCTCACTTAATGTATTTTCACGAAGACAATTGCTGCTAAATAATTATTTCATGTATATAGTTATAAGTGTAATTAACACGAAAAACTTACCTAGTTTCCCATTCAACTTTCGGTGATATAATGAAGAAACTTAGTAATGGTAATCGGTGTACAAAAGTAATTGTCAAGGATACGCGTAATCGGCTATGTTTTGATTTTAGCCAACAGACGAAGGATTTTCTTTATAGTAATTTTACTATTATGTATGAAATTTAGAATATAATAAATATGATATACTATGTGATAAATATTATACACTATTATGAAATTATTTACGATAAATCGGCTAGTAAATTAAGTTATGTACGAACTTATATTTTGACAACATATGTTGGGTGAAACTTGTATTTGATAAAAAAACTACTGATTTTTAGGCAGTCAGGTATGTTTTAATTTTGACCAATATCTTGTATTCCCCATTCTTTAGTTCATAATTATCTGCAATTAGATTGACCTAATGGTCCGTCGCTTAATGAATTTGAAAAAAGACAATTGCTTGATAGTTATTTTGCCTATATATTTTAATGTGTAATTTACACGAAAATCTTACGTATTTATTCGTTTATTTTCGACGACATATAGGATACATTTTCTATTACTACTTGTTATGTCGTTACAGTTGTCAAGGGATACGTGCAATATATTACGTTTTGTGTTTAGCCAATTTTTTCTCAATCACATTCCATTGTTATATATTTTAGCCAACAGTTTTCTTCTTCCCCTTTTAGATCATAAATGGCCGCGATAAGTTTGAAATATTCTTTGTTCACTTGTTGTGTTTCGACAACGATGACTAAACATAATCCTAAAACAGATAATGTTAAAAATGTAATTAAGATAAAGAACTTACATACATAACCATTCGACTTTTGGATATTGAATGATTAAATTTCGTAACTCTATTCAATATAACAATACGTTTGTTAAGGTTTACGTGTATTCAGTTAAGTTTTGTTTTAAGTTAATACATTATTTGATCGAGTTCCTTAATTGTATATAAAATACATTTTTTTCATGATACGGTATTATTGATACAAAAATATAAGAAATTAACTATTTAAAGTTCACTTACACAATGAACAAAACATAGGTAACTCTTCAAATTTCCCCGACACTATGTTAAAAATTTGTAGTCTGTTAATTAATTGTCAGTTAATCGAAACTATTACTAAAGAAAATTGGTAATTTGATATGCTTTGATTTTAGCCAACAGCATTTCTTCTTCCTTTAGTTAATAAATGGCCGTAGTTTGTTAAAATATCGCTTGGTTACTTATTTGGTTTCGACAAGACAACAAAGCATATTTCTAAAACAAAAGAAATTAAAAATATAGTTAACATAAAGAACTTTTAAACTTTATAATTCAGCTTTCGTAGATGCAAGAAAGAAATTTCTTTACACTTGGTGTATTGAAACGGTGTTGAAGTGATACATATTATCTGTTAACTTTTGTTTTTTGCGAATAAATTTTTAAATAACATAAAATTTAAATATGATAAAACCTCCACCAACGACAACGACCACGTCGAGTATACACAAATGTCAGAGCTAGGGATCGAAAAATTTATGGCTAATTATTCCATACCATGACTTACATAAACATAATTGTTTTGTATTCTGTCCTTTTACCACGACGTTGACAAAAAATTGCCGTTAGTCGTATAATATACGGTAGAAATATCCGATATTATCGGAGTGAACGATTGAGTAATCCGTCAACCGGCTTCACTTCGTGTTATGATATTCGGTTCCTTTCAACGTACACGTCGCATAGACCTGAAAATCAAAACTAATTATTTATATGATTAACGATCGCATCGACGTCCCTCGAAAATGTGATTGTTTTTCGTCTCGTACTCCTTTATATAGGCTTCGTTCCTTGGTTACGAGCTGAATCGTGGCCAGTATAATTGTATGTTTTTTTTCAAACATATGATTTATGGTTTGGCTTAAATCATCGTGATAAGGGATGAGGGGCAGGAAGATACCATCTGGTATTTTTTATCAAAATACAAAAACTTTATATATACGTTTTATAATAATAAATTAATATTCATTTATACGTATAAAAAGATGAAACGTGTATTGTGTCATCTTTCAATGTAAATGTTTATTTATATTATTTACGTAAATAGTCTACTGCCGTTATTTCACATACATAATAATCTTTGCTCTATTCGATATTTCGTGGTTTATACTTTTGTAACGAATAGAATTTGGTTTATCATTAAGTTTTTTTTAGTTTTATTATTTAAAAATAAAAAAACGTTTTATTTCTTTTTACAATATAAATATAACGATAACTTTTATTTTGTATTATCAAAAAGGAGGAGAAAAATGAAATGACTGTAATTTTGTTCTTCTTGGACCAAAGGATGACGCCGTACTTTACGTTTATGTTGTAAAATTTGTAGTTGAGTTACATCAAGATCACAGTCTGTATTATCGTTTTGATAATTGTAATTTACGCGTACATTTTCGGCATCGTATCTTGCAGTTTGAAAGTCCGCAACGCCATTGACAAGCAACTTACATGACGACGGTGGTAAAGCAGGAAGTGATGGACATGACAAAGATATTTCAGTTTTAAGTTGCTGTTTTAAAACAATAAAGACGCTCGAAAAACGCCTTTTGTTTATTAATATATCAATTTTTCTAAATAAGGCGAAATTTTACGCATTAAATTATTTTTAACGCCTATACGTCACAGCAAAGCATTTTGTCTACCGGAATCGTACGTTTGTTGTACCATTGTAAAAAATATTCTTTGATAATGGAGGCCATTTGAAATTAGTCCTCAGACACCACTTGGGAACAATTGACCTAATCTAATCGGTTGCTGGAACGTTTTCGTTCCCATTTACGTACAACGAGCAGCAAATATAGTGGGACTACTGATTATATAAAAAAAGGAAAATATAAGAATAACGATTTATTGAAATACAGAGAAATCGTATTGCGGATTTGTAAGCAGATTGTCCTGAATTGCCATCAAATTATTGGGAAGATTTGAAAATATAAGATTTAATGTAAGAGAATTTGTTGTATAACCGAAAATAGTCCCTTCGTATTCCCATTAAAGATAAATGTTAAAAAAAAGTTACTTTACCAAAAAAAAGGGATACTAAATGAAAAGAAATCGTCCTAAACACGTTCCTTTCTTCAAATTAATATATATCTTATTAAAGTGAAAAGAAACGTATTTAACTACGCCTAAATTAATTAAATAGAACAGAACAAAAAAAAATGTATACCCGTACGTATACATGTCTACTCGTGTACGCTCGTGTAACGGCTCGAGGAAAATGTTGCGTCGATCATATTATTCCTTTTCAAGAGATGACGAGGCGAATTCGTCCACTTGCTTTTACTTCGACGATAAGATTAAACCGGGCGGCACTTTTATTTGGATGGTTCATTACCCGTTTTTTCAGAACCACGGTCCGCAACATTCCTTTTGAAATCGGAATTCTACCCTCTACCTACCCACGGGTCGTCACGAAAATCGACCGCCGTCGAATCGTCAACTATCTACCGAACCATCTATAGCTTTTCGCCTATGTTCATCTTCTTCGGGCACCGTCGTTCGATCATTTGGGGTCGTCTTCGTGGGTTCGTCTTCGTTCTCCTTTGACCCGTACTTTCGTAAACGACGTACGCCGACGAACAGTAATAACAATGAAACCGCCGGCGTCACGAAGCGTATTGCGTTTGTGTTCCACAAGGCTTCGATAATCTCTTGGTACATCTTGTTCAATACGATAATAAAATGTACACATTTTCGCGACTGGAGAAATATTTTGACTTTTAACGAACGAGAGTGAATTACGATAATCGAAATACCAAATAATTTTTATTCGTTAATAGTTCGCGGACCATACGTGAATTACTGTAGCAAAATAAAACGTTCGTCATTGTCATGGCAACATATCGAGCCAATATACGAACGATATTATATTTAATCCGTCATTCATTCGGAAATTGAAAATACGTTTGTTTCTATTTGTTTTACACTTTCTTCACCATCTACCGTCGTATTCGGCAGCGATCAATTCGTCGACATTGATCAGGCATATCATCGCAGTCCATTCTCGGTTTCCCGTTGTTTTCCCGACGGATAGCAAACGGGTACTGCACCTGTACGTCGATGACTACCACAAAGAGACCGTTGAGGCCACCTCCGGAGTCCTTTCTCAATCATCTCTTTTGAAACGCCGCGTACGACACGGTGTTTCGTCTTCGACTACTTTCGGGAATCACCGTGTATTTGGTTTCCTGACGATACATAAAATGGTGGTCGTGGCGGAAGGTTACATCATAGTGTACACGGTGTTTTGACACATTTCTTGTACATTTTGTTTAAATATACGCATTTTTCTATATTAAACACGTATTCTAAATTTATATTCTGGCCGTCCTATGTACGTACCTATGTTTTGACAGTTTGGGTTAGGTCTTAGTAGTAACTATGCAACGTTCAATACCACAATACAGAAATTTTGTTACGGAATTTGGTAGGCAGAGAGGGTTGTCGTGGGCAACACGCAATCAGGTTAGGTTAGGTTAGTGAACTTCTTCATTGTATTCATGATTGACCATAGTTAGTTCCACTTAAAGGTTCGTCACGAAAACAATTACTGCTAAATTATTATTTAGCTTATATAGTTTAAAGTGTTATTGAGATGAAAAACTTACCTTGTTTCAAATTCAACGTTCGGCGATACAATGAAGTAATTTCATAATAGTAGTTGGTGTACCAAAACAATTGACAAGGGATACGCTTAATCGGTTATGTATTGATTTTAGCCAACAGACTTTTAGTTTTCTTTATAGTTATTTTACTGCTATTAATGAAATTTGAACTAAAATATATATAATATAACACGCAATAAATATTATTTAATATCACGAAATCATTTACGATTTATTGGGTAATGGTTTAAGCTATGTACGTACTTATATTTTAACAATATTTGTTGGATCTAACTTGTATTTGATACAAAAACCTATTCATTTTCTACGCAGTAATTTATGTTTTGACTTTAAATAACATCTTTTGTTCTCCTTTCTTCGATTCATAATTGTCTGCAACTAGTTTGACTTAATGGTTCGTCATTAAATATATTTTAAAAAAGGCAATCGCTAAATAATAATTTCACGTATATATTTTATATATATTCATTTTAAATAAATGAATAAAAACGTAAGTTTTTCGTGTTCATTTTATTTTCGACAACACAATGACGAAATTTTCTACCTCTAGTCGTTATGTTGAAACAGTTGTCAAGGGATACGTGCCATCTATTATATTTTTTTTTAATCACATTCCTTCGTTGTATTTTTTAGCCCACAGATTTCTTTTTCTTTTCTTAGGTCATAAATGGCCGCAGTAAATTCGAAATACCCTGTTATATATTACTAATTACAATTAAATATTATGTTTTAACAACGATGAACGAACGTAATTCTAAATCAGAAAAAGGTAAAAATGTAGTTAACATGAAGTACTTACATACAAAACCATTCGACTTTTGGATATTGAATGATGAAATTTCGTGACTATTCAGTATAACAATAGGTTTATTTAAGTTTACGCGTAATCTGTTAAGTTTTGATTTTATCCAATACATTTTTAGAACAATTTTTTGGTGATAAATTATAATTGATACGAATTCATAAGAACTTAACTCTTCAATGTTCACCTTCACAATGACGAAAAACTGTTCGCAATTCTTTTCAGTATACGAAACTATTTCCAAAAGTTACGCATAGTCTGTTAAATTTTAGTTCATAACGCTAGTCGGTGTACCAAAACACGGGATACGCGTATTTGGTTATGTTATGGTTTTAGCTAGCAGACGATCGGTTTTCTTTGTGCAACTATCAATAAAATTTAGAATATATAAAACATAATATTCTATGTGATCCATATTATACAAAAACACGTAATTCTTTAAGAAAGATTGAGTAAAATTTAAGTTATGTATGTACTTAAATTTTGAAAGTTTGGGTTAGGTGTAAGTTGTATTTGATACGGAAAACTATTCATTTGCTATAGGTTTATAATTATTTAACGTTTACTTACACAATGAAGACATTTGATAACGCTACTCAGTACTTAAGAACGGTTATTTTTGGCAACGTGCAGTCAGTTATGTTTTGATTTTAGCCAACAGCCGATGTCATATTCATACTTGGCACATTAAATTCTCCTGCTACTTCTAGTTTTTACGCCACAACGAGACATTTTAATTCAATTCTCAAGAAATTAATCGGCGCGGCGACATTACGTATCTCAAATTTATGTCTATATTTTTTTCCTTTTCCTGTTATATCATTCTCTTTTCTTTTCGTTCGGTTTTTTTCGCTAACAAATAATAAATATTATTTTTCTTCTTGTTCATCAATTTATTTTGGTAAACTGTTATTAATATTAGTCAATTCCCAAAATGATGACCTCAACGTGATACATTCCATGACAAATTTTTCTTCGAATTTGAAATTGTTAACCTGGAGTAAAACGTTAACCCGGTCCAGAAGAATTATGGGCCATTCCGTCGTCAAACACTGGCAACTTTGAGGCGACTAATCACTGTCATCTCAGATTTCTGGAAGATTATCCCATAACTATGGTTCACCAAAGTCGAGGTGGTATTCAACGCGACGATAATAGATAATAATCTGCTTATTCACACTCTAAAAACGATTAAATTGTTTGGCTTATAAAATTAAAAGTATACTTGTTACAGAAATTTACCTAGTCACCTATTCCATGTTTTAGCAACGTTATAAAAATATTTCGTAACGTTAATCGGTTTATTGAAACGGTTGCCAAGGATTACCTATGATCCATTAAATTTTGTTTTAAGCCAATAAATTTTTCGAATGACATCCTAAGTATTATACAGAAAGATTTTATTTTCGTGAGAAGTTTAAAGCTAAATCATAAATTCTTATTTATTTGATGTACGGCGACTCAGTGAAGTAATTTTCTAAGCTTGTTGGCACGTCGTAATTGTTGAGAAGAATTCGGGAAGGATTATTTGTTTTGATTTTAGCCAAAATGTTTCTTTCATCGTTTTTGATTTATGATTGGTTGCATTTAGTTACACTTAACTTCTTGCCATTTATTGTATTTAGAAAACGGTAATTGATTACAATTATTTGCATATATCTTTTAAAAATTTAATTGACCGGGAAAATTTACTGTTTGAAAATTTAATCATTCAACCTTCCACCTCACATTCAAAAAATGTCCTAATGCTCGCCATTCGGTACATTCAAACGATTACATACACGTAATCTGTTAAGTTTTTTGTGTTTTCAAAAATTTGTCGAGCACTAATATTAATTATATTTTCAACGAATTCTTTGTCTGGGCAAATATCATATCTCTTTATTGTGTGAATATCGTGCTACCACTGGGAGAGGTTTTATTCAAAATATTAAATGTTTATCTCGGTTTACTCTAGAATTTTTATACGATGATTTGTTTTTCAATATTCCGCGTAAAACACAGAACACCTCAGTGTATAACTTCACTGTCCGAGAGAAAATTATATTATACTCGGGAACTATATTTTAAACCGCAGGTAGAATCCCCCCATCTTGTTTTATTCAAATTTCCATCGTTGTAGTACCAGTATGTCACAGTCAATACTCTATAATAGTTTGAATATATATACTCTACACTTTGTCCAAAATATAAATTGTTAAAATTGATAAGAAAAGTTTACGTTGTTATCCATTCAGTATTCTGTGACACAATGAAGAAAATTTCATTTTCGTAACGTTTGTTTAACGGTTGCCAAAGTATAAGCGTTTTTTATGTTTTGCGGTTTTTTTTTTAGCCAACACATCTTTAGAGCCTTTTTTAAATTTTATTTTCTACGATTCCAGTATACAAAAACGGTTGCCATTGAATATCTGAAATTGGCTACGTTTTGTTTTTAGCCATTTTATATGTGAGCACCTTTCTTAGTAATATCTAATGATTATTTTTTTGGTACCGTCCTATGGGACCGCGTGTATATATATATTATCCAGCGAGTTATCACTAAAAGAGAAATATACTTACCTCGATTACCTTTTGTAATATATACGCCAATACGACCATTTGTATTTTTTACTATTCTTATAGTACTATAAGACGTTTTTTTAATCGTCTAGGTGGTAATATAAATTGAAACAATTTTCTTAAAGAAATAAAATCCTCGCTGCCAGTATCATTGTGCATATTAAATTATCGATTTATAGTATTCCCCAGAGGTATTAAACCATTTGTCAATCTACAGTCACGAATATAATATATATTAAATATTATTAATATTTAAATTTCGAAAAACATTAAATAAATAAAATTAGGCTAGGATTAGGAATGAGACCAAGAAATAGGAAAATATTTAGACACATACGAAGGAGAAACCGTCAGCTGAAAAACTACCGTGGAGAATGATTGATTCAAAAATTATAAATAAATCGTTGGCTAAGATGACAAGGAAGGACGATATTGAAAATACATAAACGTCCACTGTGGATAATTTCAATACAAAAATATAAAATTATATTTCCAAAAATAAAATATCCGATAATAAAGAAGAATATGTTCAGAACCTTATTATTAGTCTTCGATTTAGCAACATAACCTAGTGGCCCACTAGGCCAACTAGTGCGACCGGCTCGCTATCGTTTCCGTCACATTTTTTTTGGCGTGTTTTTCGTGATCTAAATTTTAGTAAGCACTCTATGGGAAATTGGATAATTGTAGATTTTACTTCGTGTAATAAATAGCTTGACAACCACAAACCGTTCAAAAGTAATTATTATTAATTGGTAATTTACACGTCGATGCAAAAATGTTGTGATATTAGTCGATATGTCCAAACAGTTGTCACGGGAAACGTGCAATTTGTTATGTTTTTTAATTTAGCCGACTACCCAGACGATATATTTATATTCAGCATATCTTATTCTGTTGTAGCCGCTAATCGCAATCAATTTTCTTTCGATATTTCCCAACAGCCTAAATAAATGTTGTTTTTTATATTGTTATATATATATAAAACGTTTAATTTATCACCATATATTTCCTATCGATATTTTTATGTACATACACCCCATCTATCATGGACCTTAAAACCATTTTCGAAATGATCGTCGCCCATTTTCGCTTCCTTAGGCTTTTGTTCATCATCCCTTCATTCGTAATCATCCGCAATAAATTCGTCGTTTCGTCACTTCTTGTATTTCGACAACTGTAGCCATGCGCGCTGCTAAAAAATTGTTTGACGTATTTAGATGAACATGTAGTTTACACTGAAAGCTTACGTAGTTAACTATTCAGCGTTTGGCGATACATTAAACAAATTTTGTTACTCTAGTCAGTTTATTAAAAATGTTGTCGAGGGGATGCCTCATTTGTTTGGTATTGTTTATAGCCAATACATAAAGCACATATTTCCAACGAGTACGCGACGATTTGATTTTTTATTTTTCGTATAAAAAAAAACGTCCCCAATATACCACTCATTAATTGTAAATAAACACTGTTACTTTATTGACGTCCGCGTCGCTAACATTTTGTTTTCGCCCAGAATGTTGCGTTCGTAATTTAAACGAATTTAGACGGGCGCGTTTCCGATGTTCGTCAAACGAAAAACCGGCAGTGGACATTTTTCGCCGATTTACGAAAAAAAACAAGCATATTGTTCGCCTTAAGATCAAATACTAATAAACGTCGTTTTTTATCAAAATAAAAACATTTTATTATACTTTAATTGAAAATAAATAATATTTATGGATAATTTGTTCGATCATAAAAATAAAAATGTTCGAATATTTAAATAACACAAAATCGTGGTTCGTTTATTCGTGAGAGCCACGGTTATTTTTATTTTTAGAGTGTCGTGAATCAAAAATTATTTTGGGAACCGAAGCTCTATGCCATTAAAAACAATTATTTGTTAATGTTTATCGTTTGTTTATCAGGTGGTGTACCGCGATTATGTTATCAGTTTATCAGCTGCTATCATTTTAGCTACTAAGATAACACAAAAATTAGAAAATTCAATTAGATTTGAATTAGGTGGATTTTATTATTATTTGGTTAAACGTCTTGTTCCTAAAATAAAATAACCATAATTTAAGTAGAATTAACCAATCCTAAAGTGTGTTAACAAACTCTTGCACCACTACTTTTGGCCATAAAAAGTAAGTACGTTGGTATTTTGAAGTATCGTCGAAGTCATATTGCATTTTCACTTTGTCATTTCGAGCCATATTACTATCCTAACGGTTAATGTTCAGCAGAAATTTTGTTTTAGAACTCTTAATAGGAATAATTTATTACTTACACCTATATTGTGAATACTGATAATTAGTGGCTTGTTTTTTTTTTAAATTGTTTTGAACATTGAAATCAGAAATAAATTGTTATGGTTAAATTTAATGTATCAACGTGTTTGAAATACGAACTGCGAACGTTCAAATCGTTTTAAAATAATGTTTCCATTAAAAAGTTTGTAGGCTGTAAGAATAATAATATTCATAAATTCAAGACAATGAAATAAAAACAAATTGCGTTATATATCAGTATTAAAATATTTGATTTCTTCAATCATTCAATTATAAGTAATGTTTAATTTACCTAGAGTTTAATTGAAAATCAAATTATTTCTATTCGTAAAAAAACGCTTTGTTATTAACATTGTTCATTTTGCTTATTGCTTGATATAAAAAAATATTTAACGTATGTTTTTTATTGTTTTATAACCAATAATTCGCTGGAAATTTAATCCATTTTGTAAATGATAATATGTAATTATATGAATAGGTAGTCTATACATATGTACGAAATACGTTTAATTTAATTTTGATAAGTGAATGGGATCAAGTTATAAACAACATGTATATATATTGCAATGGAGATAACTATTTGATTTTAGGACGTATAAAGTAGGTGTAAATGCTCTGAGAAATACATTTTTTTAAAACTGGAACGGTGATGTGGTAAAATTGGCTTTTTGAAGTTATTTGCGCACAATTGTAAACTGCTAGGTTTAATTTGTGTAGTTAGAATAGAATATATATATATATATATATAGAATCGTTATTAAATATGAATATTATTTTTTTTTTTTTTTTTAGTTTTCGTAATGTGGCCAATAAAAACATTTTGTACGAGTTACTTACGTCATTGTTTCAAGACACACGCATCCAGAAGTATGTCTGTTATGGTAACCGAATCAAACGCTATACCAGAGCACTTATGTAACTTGGCAAAACAGTTGGACGTTCAAAATACTGCACTAGCCAAAGTTATAAACAACCATCAAGAAAAATTGAGATTATACACCGAGTCGCAATGGCTAGTGTTATTCGATTATTTAAGTCAATACGATATTAAAAAATCTGAACTTCTAGAAATGGTTGATTCGAATCCAGATATATTAAGTATAAA
Organism: Geopemphigus sp. TES_GeoC_2020; assembly: GCA_025469175.1. Lineage (NCBI taxonomy): Eukaryota > Metazoa > Arthropoda > Insecta > Hemiptera > Aphididae > Geopemphigus > Geopemphigus sp. TES_GeoC_2020. The sequence continues at coordinate 14,168 of JAIPRN010002322.1, forward strand.
TAGACAAAATTTACATAATTCTATGTGTGCGTGGACTAACTTTCGTTTTGATGACAAAAAGTTAAGACAACTCTTAATTGCGCAACCATCTTGTCTATTATTGGACAATAAGCAAATTCTGTCCAGAATTCCTAAACTTTTAGCATTTGTTGGAAACAAACATAATCGATTGTTAGAACTAATGTCATACTCACCTAATGTTTTGTTCGATAACTGGAAGCATTTGGAGTCTAAATTAGATTATATATTGATGGACATGGAACTTAGACCTACTCAATTTGTAACGACTAGTGCTATGTCTTCAACGCTTTTTGATATAAAATGTAGACATAATTTTTTAGTGAAACTTGGTTTATACAAAAAACGAAAAACAAAAGACATTCCAAATGAAACCACAGGAAATCCCAGTCTAAAAAATATTATTGAAACAACCGATAAGCAGTTTGCTATAAATGTTGCTGGTGTGACAGCCGAAGAATTTTTCGTGTTTAAAAAATTATTTAAAAAACAACTAGATGAAGATAACGAAGACATTGTAGATGAAGATTAATGTTGCGTTAACAATGATTGATGATTGCGTGAGATTTTATTAATTATAGATAACAAATACACTTCAAATCGTGTGTGGATGTATTTAAATGTGTTTTGAACAATCTTAAAATTTTGTATTTTATATTTTATGGAATATTAAACGCGAGTTTAATTAAATTTGTTTGGTTTAATTAAACGTTGATTGTTTTTTTTCCATTCAGTTTAAAGTAGTCATAACAGTTGAAAATTTAATCTGCCATCAACTAATTAGTTTTTTTATAAAGTGAATTATTATTGATAATTTATTTGCATATAACAATATTATTGTACATACAAATTAAAACCGTAAAAATGGTCTTTTTGCACGATATCATTAGGTACTGATTATGAATATACATACTATATTATAATATTTATGGACTACCACATAAAGTTGTTCATTTTAAAATCAACTATATAGTCATGACATAAGAGTGGTATGATTTTAGTAGGTCACTCGTTTTATAATTTATAGGCATAAAATATATCGTTATTAAATATTTGACAGTTAAGCTTTGTACATTAGTACATTTTAATTTTTAATTTTAAATGCCACAATTAATTAATTAATTTCACAATAATATGTTTTATTTGGTTACTGCACATGTTCAAAAATGGCCCATATGGTTAAGTTATCACTGTAATTCAAGAACCAATAAAACGTATTCTGAATATTTGTTCTTTTTAAAAAAAGTTGAAAATTAATTAACTCCTCGAGATTTTGGAAAATCGATTAAATGCAATAATGCGATAATATTTATTCAATTATGGATCACTAGAAACCATTTTTGGTCCTAGGATAACGGCATATGCTGTTTACTTAGTTTATAAGTTATAATACATTTTTAGTCAAATAAACAGTAATTTGTCGAGCTGTTGATAATTGAATTTTATAGTCGACATATGTTCAATAAAAATCTGATAAATAGGTTTCGCAAGTTATTGCACTAAAACTTTAAAAATTGATTGCAATATAGCATTAAAAATACCCAAAATTGTACAAGTTTTTTTATTAAGATAATTTTTTTTAATTTTAATAAGGTATAATTAAAAATTAAAAAATACAAATTTAGTGAATTGAAACAATGACAAGTTTTTTCTGGTTTTCCACATTCTTCTGTCTTTTAAGTACCTGTAAGCAATTGTGACTTTTTATTTAAGCATTTTTTTTTGTATTATATAATAAAAATGTATGTACCTTAAAATGTATTGTGTCTGTCCAGTAATATTAGATCTGATTTTGTTCATAGTTTTAAGTAAATATCATCCACGTAACTTTTACACTTAGTGCTTTCATCAGGAATTTTTTTATTGGTATTTTTTTTCGTAAATATACGAAAATCATTGTAGTTTGTTTAGAGGTATGTTAGCAGATAACGATACTTTGCATTGGTGTTTGGAAAACAAAGTTTTTTTTTAAGCATATTGTAAGTTGTTATTTTTGAAGTTGTAGCGTTTTGATGGCGATTTACGGTATGGCAGTGTTTATTAATTTTCAAGTGTAGTGTATTAAGTATGTATCTTCTATCTGCTCGAAAATATAAATTCTCTAAATACTCGAATATCACGTAACATACAAAAACGAACTGATCCGTTAATCAAAAATATATTTTCCCCAAATTCATTGACATATTTAGTCAATACGCTAGTCATTGACGATTTAATTTTCGAAATTTTTGAAGTACAAAGATTTATGGACAGATGACAAACGTTATACGACGAAATATTCGACGACCCTGACCCATAATTTTATAATATACTACATACTGTGTTATTTAACCCAATATTTTTTTATTTTTAGAGTATCTAATCTTATCTACTTCACGTTTAAGAAAAATACGTAATAACCTCGTCTAATCACATTTCCGGTCGTTTCAACAAAACCGAAAATAACCATCAATACGCTTACAATATAATCTATCATATCTCTAACGTAAAAATAATTAAATTACGTAAATAACATTGAAGAGTAACCAAAATTGTATAAAAATTGCAAAAAGTTGCCCTAAAAAATTTTAGATTTCAATTCATATTTACAAGAAACGAATTTAAAACTTAGTAACAAATCCGAATAATAGAAAAAAGTTACAATTACAACAACATCCGAGCCCTATTGATAAATATGTTGGCTATATTTTATTGTTTTAAAATTAAAGGTACTTGGTTAATTGTCCCTAGTTTTAAAAATACGAAATTTCTATTTCGGAAAAGTGAATATTTTATTCTAGATGATTCGTATATTACTTTATGTTTTTGTTTCCTTTTGCAAACTGATGATAGGATGGAAACAGCGTGAGCGATCATTCTGTCGCAATCGTTCATTATGAAAAGTAAAATAATTACAATAACGTAATACCGTCACCGTCGTTTACGTTTAATGTGTACCCGCGATACCATCACGACGTAATACAATGGATATTTCGTATTTCCGACTAATTCGTACAAATTTGCCGGTCTCTGAAGTAAATCCCGATAAGTGATGTAAAAACGCGCTTCAGACCCCACCGTAATTCGTATAATATTATGTTCGAAGTCGCTTAATACGTCTTATAATTCGTGTTTTCAGTTTAAACATCTCGTTAATTCATATTGTTTTCAAAAGAGTGAAAAAGGACAGTGAAAAACCAAAGAGCCGGAATGAGCGTCAAATAAAGGTTTTCTAGAAAATCACGTATGTAATTCGTGCTCTAATCACTGAAAGGAAACGTGGAGAGGTAAGATAGGACAGGTTTAGGGATTTTATCGGTCTTTTCTAAAATGTTCGTATTTTAATGTTTTTTGTTGCACGTATTGTCTATCGAATAGTTTAATACAAAACAGTGTTGTTCGAAGTCTTAAGCTTTCCAGACAGTGGATGTATTGCCGATACCGTAAAGTGAAAAAAATAGTACAAAGCGGTGTTTATCGCGTAGTCTCTATTCTTACCATATTTTACATACTTCTTAATACGCACGTGATCGCGTTAATGCGTTTTTTAATTTTTTCAAATTTTGTTATACTCCCGATAATTCGTACCAAACCATCTGTCCCTTGACCATATGAATTATAGGTATTCTACTGTACCGCGTAACGTGTATTAACAAAACTTTCACCGACTATATAATACAACGATCTTTGTTCCGCCGATTTTACCTCGACAAACTCGCCTTTTCGAGTGGGGCCGGATTGCTATCCCACGACCCTAGTACCGTCACCCGGAGTTCTTCGCCAACTTTATTGACAGATGTCTGGCCTCTCGCCTTCTCCGCAACTTCCGTCGTCTCCCCGAAACTTGTAGCTGCTTCTTTGCACTTATAACCCTCCATAACCACAGGACCAAGAGCCAGTGTTGCCGCTAAGTCTTGACGTATCCTAGTGCTTTCAGTTGAGCCGTTACCCGATTCATTACACCATTTTTCTAAACAGCTTCCTCCGCGACTTTAGTATCATGGGTGGTAGGGTGCTTCTTTGTCTAGCTTACGAATATTCTCCAACCTCTCCTTATGGTTATTTCCCGGGTGTCCCCTTCCTATGCCGTTTGACCTCGTCCGGGTGGACAGGGATATGCTAAAGGCTAGCAGACTCCCCCTCCGACCTTATCGATCCTAACTACCTTCAGTAAGGGCCCGGCTCAGAACTCTTTGTCCGACCACCGAAAAACACGTTAAATTTCTCTCACCATGGTGAGCTCAACGAGGGGAATTTATAGGTGTTCAAACGTCAGATATACACTTTTTGTTGGGTTTGAAAGTTGAAATTTGAGGAAATCGACTATTCTTTCTCTTTTCTTATATATATATATTATAAAATTCTCGTTATATATTTTTTAATTTGGTTAACTTAACAAGTAATCTTATTAACAAGTACATTTACGTATTTTAAGTTTACATTAATTTTTACTTCTCTTTGTATTATCTGTATTGCTATTTTTCTCTATTTGATCGCATGTATTCGTTGTTTAATTACGTGTTCTTGCCATTTCGTTTAGTTCATACTATAACGATATCGTTATCAAAAGTTCATATACGTATTTATATATTTAGATATTCACTTCTAATAACGTAAAAAGTAGTTGGTTGAACTATGAAACTAAATTTCGCTTTTTAGTCGGTCATTTACTTTTCAAAAATATTACTAAAACATATGTAACCGCGATCAAACACTTGTTGTGAATACACGGACGCGGCCCAGCGGGAGGGTCCCCCCCAACCAGAGTTCATTATTGTACAGCTGTAGCTATTAAAAATATCGATCGATGTCTATGTACTACCACGGATCGTGCGATCCCGGCGATATTTACCTACGCAATATATCGTGGCAAACGTCGATTGATGTTGCGTCGATGTGCAGGGTGCGTAGACAGGGTTATGGCCGTTCTGTAGCGTTACGACAATAGAGGTTCGCGTGTAATCGCTAGGGCGATACAAACACCTTGTCGTTTCGACGAAATTAGCGTACGGGCCGGGGGAGAATATACACCAAAAAAAAAACCACTCGATATAATTATCGAAATATTGGCAACTATATCGAAAAAAAAATTACGGTGGTCCCCAACCGCGGTACTCCCTCGCACGAACTATCACCCTCCAAAACGCTATTATACGTATGTGTTATACATATACGTACGCGTATATTTGTAAAAAGGGTCAATCGTTGTGCGTATCGTATATACTCTGTACATTAAGTTCAAATTGAGGTCGAATTATCTAGCGCGCATTGTCCTCGCAGCGAAAAGGGGAAAATATATATAGTATACGTTGTATTACTACAACACACACACACATATATATATACACTGCAAGCTGACAAAATAAATAGGGTAGACCCTTTACGCCCCGTGTATCGCTTAGGACACAATCGTATGCAGCTGCCTATGTAAAAGCTTACGTCACACTCACGAACGTTTGTATCGCACACGTCGACATCCGTGTCATGTATACACACACACACACACAAACACACACACCTCTATCACTCTTGCAGTACGTTTTTTTTGCTAGGTTTAAGTTTATAATCCGACATCGGGATCGGTACTACGCCCGGAGGATTGCCAACGTACGCGCTATGTACACTGCGTACGTAATAACATAATACCTACGTCGTTCTATCTTAAATTTCGATTTGTTTTTGTTCGTCGTACGCGTTTGATCACCCTACGCAGATTAAATCTTCCATCCTCGAGGGCGTACGGCCGAATGTCGGATATTATTGTATATTGTGTATTATCCGCGCGTATAGAGTCGTACAGACAAAGGAACTAGGGAATGATTTCGTTAAAAAAAAAAAATTAATAAATCGTTTAACTTTTCGTCAATTCGAAAACGTTTTCATTTCACCGCTTGCTATACGCGACGCGAAGATTTAACCACGAAATTCAGGGCCTGGGGAGGGGGTAATACACTTGTGCAGGGGCCACCGCGGCTATTTATTTTGAAAGAAACGAAAAAACCGTAGAAACTAAAACTATACACACTTTTTAGTTATTTATTCGCGTAACTAAGCGAAAACAATTTGTTGACGAGCAATTTTCGAAAAGCGATACGTAGTATTCCGTCAATTGGACCGTTTGTAGATATTGTAGATTTTTGTGTAGTCGATGTGCCTTTTATATATCTGTTCCAAAATGACCAAAAATGACAAATTATTGAAATTAAATATTTCGACTCAACGAGCCGTTCGAATTTTCTTATTTTTATATACAAAATAACCTTTATTTTGTCTAAACTGTTGCCGGTTACAATTAAAAATGTTCTTTTTTGTCATATTTACACAATAAAATGAGAAAAAAGTGCTGGTTACCTTCTTTGTATAATATTAAAAAGTTATGTACAGTATATCGTTTTTAAAACTCAATGGAGTACTTAGTATTACCGCCAACTAATTATATTGACTATTATTAATAAACTTAAGTTAATTCTAAGAAAAACGCATTTAATTATTTTTAATTTAACGGAAATTCACATTTTGATTAATAATGTAAAAGTTTCAAGAAGCCATAATATTTAAAGTTGATTAATTATCGTAAATTTAGTACAGAATGTTTTAGGCCGTTGATTACCCGGGAAAGGTTTTTTCGTAGTTTTTACTCGAAATTCCCATTTCCCAATTAAAAAAAAACGATTATCAAATCTTCATTTTTTCAAATATTTAAATATACGTTTCGATGACTTTACACATGAACGCTTCTCTTTCGGGAAAAGTCGATTGTCAACATTTTTAACCCCTTAAACGCGTAATTTATTCTGAAAATACGTAATTACGTAAACCGTATATGTACCATACATATGTAGTTACGTGCTATTCTTCTTTCTGTTCGTACGGTTTTCAAATTTGAAATTTGAAAAAAAAAAATTCGAAATTCAAATTTGAATTTCGCAATACGAAAATCCGAAAGGCATAACGAACGGATAAATTTAATAGCCTCAACAGATGCAGTATTGCGTAATTGATGATAAACAATTTGTTCCGAATATCCGGGCTACCCGTATTACATTCAGGACACCTGTACTATTATTTCCCTGCGCGGCCCTTACTGTTAAATGATAATACACTTACGGTACGAATGTACCATTTACTTACTTGTTTTTGTAGGGTAATACTCGTTTATTTATTATTTCCGTGTCAAAAACGACATTGTGATTAATATACACCCTAATAAATAATTAGTCGTGTACTATTTTAAACGTTCTGTACAATTGTTTAGAATTTTTTAAACGAAATATATAAATTAAACAAAATGTATTCTATAATTTTAATTGAAAAAATAATCTTTGTGTTTGGTGTTAAACGTTGATTCACTGAGCCTAGTATTTTTAATATGTTTACGTTTAGATAGCGTTTTATTATCGTTTGTAGATTTTTTTTTGTTATATTTATTTCATTTTGTTTAAATTTATCGATTTACTTTAATAAGCTCGAATAAATACCATTCGAGTAAAACGTTTTATTCGTTGAAAAATTGTTAAAAAATTGTTGTTTTTATAGCGAAAAAATTTAACTTTCGACGTATCGTAGTTTGATTTTCCGTCGGTGAAAATAAATCGTCTTTTTGTATGTCTACGATTTTTAATCGATTTGGTTTCGCGGTATTCGATTTTATAAATATCTATACGACGATGTCAATTGTGCACGTGATGTGTATTTATTTCGTCCTGATTATACATTAGTACGACGATTTTTTATTAAAAATTTCTTAGTAGATTAGTAAAATGGTTATGCTAAACGAACAAGTGAGGAAGTAATTATTTTTATAAGTTACGCGTTACGTATCTACCACATAATTATTCGTACGTGCGGAAACGTAAATAAGTGACGTTTATTTGCTTTTTTACCGTTTTATTCGTTGTTTTTTTATGTTTATTTAAAGCTACCAATTTGCCATAATATCATATTGTAATTGATAGTCGATACTTGTAAAACGTACGTCTATTTTTCGTTAAACTATTTTCTTTAAGAACAAAAAGAAAAAAATAATAGTCACTTTAATATTAATCATAATTAATAAATTACGTAATACAATCACACATTTAATCGATAAAATGGATCTTAAATTTTGTGTTCGTACATAGATCTACAAAATTTTATATCACGTGACAGCCGGAAACGAATGTTATAAAAATTAATTTCGATAATCACAGACCCATTGTATATTTTCCGAATTTGAATTTGAAATAATTATAATTTATAGTGTGACGAGGTTCGCCAAATGTTTGGACACCTAGATTTTAAGTATCCACAAACAGCCGTGTGCATTACGAAAGAACAATCTCGTTATATAAGATGGTTTTTTTATTATTGTTTATTTAACTTTCAAAAAATTTGTACAAACTCAACAATTACCATAAAAAAAAGGAATTTTAAATATTTAAACATAGAAATTAGACGCGGAGATATTTCAATCAAGACGTGAATACGTAAATGTTACTTTTTATTTATACACATCTTCGACTTAAATTTTTCTTGAATTATCATATCAACTGACGGCGTGTTGTTAGAATATTTTTTTTCGTCATGATGCCCTTTGGTCCTCAAGATCCATAACCAATGATCCTTCGTTATAAATTCGAATACATACGTTGTTTACGTTATTTAATGGGTGAAAAAGTGTGAATATTGAAAGGGTATCTTGCAACACGCGCACGCACGTGGCCGCTAACACGTGTCCCAAATTGATTGCACGTGCTACAGTTTAAATAACATAATAATGTTGTATAACTCTTACTCATCTATTCATTCGTTTTAAAATACCGATATAAATCGACGAAATATTGCAATTTAAGTAAAATTTTAATGAAAAGCTCTACGTAATTCATATTTGTCGAAATTTTATTATAAATAGTTTACAATTTTGAAGTGTTGGTTTTCAATATTGTTAAGAATTTAAATAAAATGATTCGATTATTAAAGTACGAGTCGTGTTAGTATCGAATCCTTTTTTTAAATATTTACTTTAATTGTATTTTAAAAACAATTTATTTGATATCGAAAATGTTCGATTTTTGAAAGCTTTTTTAAGTAATATTACTACGCGATTACACTATGTAAACTGTGTCCATTGATATTCCTCAAAAGCTGAAACAATATATCGAATTATATCAATCTTTTGTTTCCTCATATACAAGTATATAGTAAATCACTTCACTACAACGTACAATTTATCGCCCATCTGAATGTATTTGAAATATTTTTTTAAATTATTTCGTTACTAATATTTTTAATAAACCGTATGAAAATTATTTAGATAGCATTTTGAATAGTTTTAAAATGTAATATGTACGACATTGTTGGTTTCTAAAATACACGATTTTTAATTTGTATCGATATGTGGATAATAGTCTAAATAGCAAAGAACAAATATTTTATATTTTTGTTATTGTCTATCTTTAAAGTAAACACCTACAATAGGTCATCTGATTTTAAGGTACTATCATAGTCGACGTTTATAGTTACACATCCATTAAAATTATATATACGATGATTTGTAATTTATCTATTAAAGCGAGTCGTTTTCAATAACATTTTATTATAGATTTCACGTTTGTAAAGGTGTTATAAATTTGACGGAGGTATTTTTATGAAAATGTGAACTATTATTCGTACATAGATAAAAACTATATATATAAAAATTGCGTAACGTATATATTGTTAGCACATTTTTTTTCAGTTTTAACTAAATTGTTGAAATTAAAATAATTTATACAACATTAGCGTTTACGTTTCAAACGATATACGATTATTCGTCGTTACCGATTATTTATATTTTTGAGGCTGTTATGTATTATAGTGGTTAACTAGGAAAAACGAAATATTAAATAAAGTGCATTGCCGTTAATATTAGTAATAACGTATTGGCTATTATTCTGTATATCCCATATATAATATAAATAATATATATATAAATCACAAAGAGTAATTACTATTCATCTAATACCTACCTATTAAACATGAACGCTAATATTATTAGGTATTTTACGAATTAATAATAAATTATTAGTAACCTAATCTTAGCGTTTAGTCGTTTTGGTATTTTAAAATTAATTTAAATCGTTCGAACTTTTACGCAGTTCGGTATTTAAACTGAATTTTTCCTTTTGGTTCGAATCAAAGATTGTAAGTTCTGTTCGATCATCAAAAATTTGGGTTTGTTCGTATAGTCGCTTAATGTTAATTACAATCAAGAATTTGATCGAAACATTTAATAACGTTACATAATTTTATTATTTATTTTTCTTTTAAATTTCAGAATTTTTTCGATTATCTTGTACAAAATTTAGGTGTATTATAAAACGTCCAAAATGTATATTGACCAACGCGTAGCGCCGTGCTGTATAAAACCCACGTGACGTGACCGTGCGAGAACAGCGAGCGGGAATCATTGATTTGTCCTCAGTTACCCCTCTGGGAAAGATAGCACCTGTTTTACGAACGCACAAAATGTAGTGTATATCGCATATAGATAGGAATTGAGAGTTCAGCGTTAAAATATGTACGGCACTGATAAGCATGGATACCTATAGTTTCAAAATGACCACAATTAAAATTGTACGTAACATCTTTTAATTATGAAATATTAACGTTTTATCGACGTAAATAAACATAAACAAAATACACGTGTAGATGAATATCAGCCTTACATACACATTATGTGTACTGTATATTATACGCGTATCGGCCGAACACATATTTTAAAACGCGCTCGAGTTTTCGTTATAATCGCGTATGTAAAAACGGTTTTAGGATTTCCGCCGAGTATATTTTATTCGAAAAAATATGTCTAGCCAATTATTATTTGTTGATGTACGAATTATCCATATTTCGCTCCAACGGTACAATAAGTACGAATATGAGCTTAATGTATATGTTTTATGTTACTCTTAAATTATGAGGGAAATCCAGTGATTCACTCTGCCGAGTTATTTATTGATTTGCATTCTAACCATTAAATCTTTAAATTATTATATTTAACTCGTTTTGATAACACAACTAATAATTTATTCGCTTTAGCAATTAATTGAACGATATTGAATTGTATAGAGTGATTTTGTTTAATCTGAGCCACGATTAAAAAAAATATCTATGTCTCTGAAAATATAATTTTTTTTTTTTAAAACTTTTTGCAAGTTTTTGTTAATATTTTTTCCATAATTTTAAATTATTTACAATAATAATAGAAACGTTTGATGTTTAAATTGTAACCTATGATTTTAATTATAAATTCTCGAAGAATTGTTTTTAAGCAATTTACGAGTATTGATATTTAAAATTTGACGAATACTTCGTGAAAAATAAACGTTTAAATTTTAGACACGATGAACTGAACTGTCAGAATATTGGAAATGTACCCTCTCGAAAATGATTCAAATTATCAGAAATGCTTAAATCTGATATAATTATTGTAATAAAGAAAAAGTATTAACGTTTTCACTGAATTACGCAAACAAATGGCTTTGACCGAATATTTAATTAATAATTATTTATACAAGAAATATTCAAAATAAAAATGGAAAAGCGTTTTCGTTTATTTTTTTGTTCTATATAATAGTGTAAAAAAATATAGGTTTCTACTTAAAAAAGAAATTCATATTGATTTAAGGTATGAGAATGGTAATATCATTTTAAAAATAGCTTATAAATATTAATTATTCCGTTTAATGACGAATAAAAATATCGAAATAGAATTTGCGTACAATCTTAACGGATTACTCTTCGTTTATGATAAATAAATCATGTTATAAATATTTAATAACGAATTTTGATTTAAAATATATATATATATATATATATATATGTATGTATGTATATAATTTATTTATAAATACTAAATGCGAGCAGCTTATACGATTGAATTACTATGATTATATATTAATAATAATTTAAATTTACAAATTTGGGGAACGTTGCTGTAGTCGTTGTAGTCTTAGCTCATAAACCAATTTTTCACGCGTCGCGTATACAATATTAATGTCGATTGGCGAACTGCATTAATCACGTCGTTTGGGATCAGGGAAAGACCGCGAGAAATCTACCTGTACGTATGTAACTAAATTAATGTAACGAAACCCGCGACGTTAAATTCGGCCGGTATTTATATGTTCGGTAAGAACTAAATATACGACTACACGTTCGGGGCGTCTTAATAATCGACAAACACGTGTCCGAATGAGAAATTAGGAAACTAGAACTTAGAAATGTCTAAAACATGAATCAATTTTTAGTAGTTTTAACATTCCCAAACGTCCGTCCAGTTGTGCCCAACGGTTTCAACTCGTATAATCCGCGCGTCGTTTTAGATCGAAATAATTTTTTGCCGCCGAACACCACCCCTCCGCACCACACCGTTCAGTAGCGTTGAGTTTCGGGATTTCGTTTTCGCCGCGTACTTTTATTTCGTTCGAGCATGCGTGCGTCGAAGACGGCACGCGGCACTCCGCTTGTCACCCGGCGCGCGTCGTCGTCGCGCGGTGCCTCAAACGCACGAGAAACGGAGGCGTGGTCTCGTGACGACGTCCCTTCGAAACGCCTCGCGATGTTTTCGGCCCCCCCAGCGGGGCTCATGTAGTTGCCGTCAGACAACCATTGCGCGCGTATTCGTCTGTACACGATTATTATTGACCCGTGTGCGCGTCGTTTGTGAATAACCATATAGAGATACTCGATACCAATGGACCATCATCATCATCACTATCAAATGCACCATCATCATCACAACACGGCGCACCATTATCACGCGCCACCGTACGCCAGGGACTATTTCCTGTACGAGTATTCGTCCGGTTCCGAGTCCGACGGCACCAGCTCGCTGAACAGCGACTGCGATTCCGGAAATTGTGGTAAGCCTCGAGGAACGAACGTGTTACAAATGTACATACAAATCGAGTTCTTTAGTTGTGCCCGATACGCCGCCTTTGTATCAACCAAGATACACACGAGTCAAGACGAGGGTTTAATATAATAAGTGCTCGTGTATGTCAGTGTTAATAAACTCGATACGTTTGTACGTGACCGTGCGAGTTAACACGCCTTAGGCGTCGAAATATCGATTTTTCGCTTTTCAGTGGATACTAAGGGGGGAAATGGGTAATAGTTCGTTGGTGACCGTTTCCAAGCCAATAAATTACGAAAAAGTTGCGTAAAAACCATTTTTGAAGAGAAACGCGATTATGAATTATTTACGTTTTTCTCTTCGTTCGGGTTTTTGGTGGCGGCGTTAGATTTTCGTTTCAGTGGCGCCGGAAGCTCGGTAGACAACGAACACACCCTCCTACTCTTTGGCTTTCAACACACATTACGAAAAAAAAGTAAGATGTTTTGTTGCAGATAGCGAGGCACGAAGGGGAATAATTGACGATATTATTGCCAAAACTTTAAACGCGTTTTTCTCAAAAACTAGTTTTCACACCTAAGATCGTTAAGTACTTGCACGGTCACGTATACTGTTGTTACGGAACCTAACTTCTCTCTTATTTTATTCGATCATAGGACTAACGCTTCCGCGTACGTTTAACAAATTGGTTGGTTTTTGTGTATTGTACAATTAACGTATTACGCGTATGTCGTGTGTAATGTGTTCGGTCCGAAATTTTAACAAAACGGGAAAAACGTTTAATTTTTTTTTATTATTTTTGTAATAATAACGTTTCGAGATATTTGGAAATGGAAAGAGATATTGGGAAATACCTTCTGAAAATTAATTCATAAGTGTAATCTGTCATATTTGGCCATTTAGATATAGTAACTATTTATATTATTATTTTACGTATACTTCGAGGGTACATAATTTTGGCATCCTTCTCGGTTATAAAATGTATTGATTTACGGCAATTTTTCAATTTATGATTGTCAGTCTTCAACCGTAGCTGCGTTTCAATTTATTTTAGAATTTAAAATAATAATAATAATAAATATTTAAATAAATAATAATCGACCTATAAAATGATATAACTTTAATAAAAAAATATGATAAATTTGAAATCGCCACAAAATACAAAAATACGGTAGCGGTGACCCATTTCAAGTTTAACGTTAATATAGAGTTGAAAACAAACATAAAAACTCCGTAATTAATAAAAATTGGAAAATGTCAAATTTTCGTTACACGATCAAAATATATTTATTATATTTTCCTTAAAATAATATTGCAGCCACTAGCATTAAACATTTTTAATACGTACTGCGATAATGTCTACGATATAATTTTATTGTAGTAAGGTTTGTAACGGTATTTCATTTTCCAGAAAAATATTTACCGATTTTATTGATTAGTGGAGATAAGAATTTTCGCATATATATTTCTTATAAATATGCCTAAAGAAATTGTATATTTTAAATTGAATTCAACATACATTTGTTATATAATACATAAAATCCAAATTCAAAAATATGCGTGGCGTATTTTACCAAATTTACATTATTTTGCATATTTAATGATTTTATATAGACTGTTAATAAATAAGAAAAAAATTTCTTTTTTACTTTCGTAAAATATACCTTATTTAAATAATTTAAAAATCAAGAGACGTCGCGTTCCGTGGATTAATATAAGTAGGATCTATCGTGAGATTCCATAGTTTATTTTTATTAATATTTTACATATTTTTCGACGTATACTTTGAGTTTGATTGACCCATAACTTAAGTGACAATCTGTTTAGACCGAAAAACCAGATGAACGGAGTACATTTATCATACTTTTTTATCTGGTTCGATCGACCGACAACCGTTATGCCGACACAAATTGTTTGGTATATGAATAATTAGCTAATTCCGGCGTGCGTTGCAACGCCACTGAAAGAAAACAAATGTTTGTGTATTAAATTGTGTTTATCGAAGTGCTTCAGGGTACACAATATTTTTTAAAATTTTTCCGTCCGGTACGTACACGAATAAATCAGAAAGCTTTCCGAGAAGGCGAGAAGGCTACATAGATGTGAGAAACTTGTCACATGTCGAATTTTGTTTCGTAACAATTTCTTTCGCTAAAAACAATACAAATATAAATGTTCTCTTTTTTGCCCGTCATATACAGTAACAGTTCTTAACAAGTTCAAAGGATTGGGTAATATTTCTTTTGCGACCGTTTGCTCGTCGGTAGTTATTCCTCCGGTCATGTTCGTATTATCCGTCGTATTTGTACATTTGAAAAGCGAATGACGACAACGAGGGTAATTAATAATATCGTCACTTCGCAGTCAGTTCAGGTCGCAAGAAGAGTTCGAGATGTCACAGGCAAAAGACGCAGCAGCGACAAGCGGCCAACCTACGCGAGAGACGGCGCATGCAAAGCATCAACGAGGCGTTCGAAGGACTCCGAGCTCATATACCCACGTTACCGTACGAGAAACGTCTCTCCAAAGTGGATACGCTGAAGCTGGCCATTGGCTACATAAATTTCCTTTCCGAGCTGACCAGGGGCACGGGACCGGCGGGCAACGGTGTCACGTCGTTGAACGTCACTAAACTCACGACGATCGCCGGCCGACTTCACAGGCCGCCGGCACAGGTCAAAGAACAACCCGTCAAGAAATTCATCGTCAGAGGTATATTTTATAATACCGTTCGCCGTATTGTCGTGTACGTCGTGTCTCCTCCCTTAGTCCATTTGAATAAAAATATCGTCGATAAATAAATACGTTTCTAACATCTGCTGGCTTCGCCATCGTTATTAGATCTTACTTCCTAATGTAGCCTAACTGTAGTCTTATCCTCGGGAATCTTCCGTCGGATTAATTATTTCTTTTTCGTTCGGCCCTTTGTTTTCGCTCACGTGTCTTCATCAAAAATCACCCGTAGTATGTGTACTCCCGGTGCCATTAAAACGTATTCTATAGATTTCACTCGATTGGAAAAAGGGCCAGCTACGATTTTGTCGAAAAATAATTTCTCGGAACGTTTGAACCATAATGAAAATCTCAAATAATATTCCGGCGACATTTTTTTGAACCTAATATTTTCCAACATTTTTACGCGCGCCTATCGAATTATACGTAATAAGTTTTTCTACATTTATCTGCGCATATTTGGCGTTACGATAAACATAAGATGCAGTGACATAAATACGTATAACGAATAACAGAGTGGGATTTAAGAGTTGAATATCAGTTAGCCAACTTAACTGTCGAAAGGACTCAGTATTTTAATTTAAAATAAAATTATTGCATACGCATATTCTATGTAAACACCAACGTATTAAATTAAAAGGCAAATGTAATAGAATTTTAACGAATAGTTTTTTACTGTCTATAGATACATATATATATATATAAACGTCGTAAATTAATACTTAAATATTAATAAGAGTAATATTTTCGAAAACCAAAGTTACGTGTAAACAACGGACATTTCATTATTGTTACGTTTTAAGCTTATGAAATCAGAGAAATCGTAGTTTTTCAACATTTTTTGTAATTTAGTATACGATTTTTGGTATGGAATGTGTTTTTCGAGCAAAAAACGTTTGTAAATGTACGTCTTACGTTTAAACGTGGTTGTGTTTTTTTTTTGAGACAACGTAATATCTGTGACTTTAGGAACGTCCACTTTGTATTCAATTCGTTTACTTAATAAATTATCGAATACCGTTGCGTTATAATGTCGACATTTCTAAAAGGAGAATAATTTTCAAACATTCGTCTGCTTAATAATTACTAGCGGTCGGTGCTACCGAACAATATTTAGAGAAGGGGGGATGCCACGTAGGCATTTGCCGGCTATAACCGACTGTTTAAATTGACCAGAGTAAATTATCCTATTATTGTATAACGATTTTCAGGCGCGTTCGGAACTCCGTACTCATTACACTCGTTGTCATGGTCGAGGGCGAAAGAAAATTGCCCGAATAGTGCGGGAGTGATGCGAGCGAAATTATGGAGACCAGAAATAGGATCGCCGCGTAACTCCGGATCTGCGTCCACCTCGACGTGCGCGACGTCATCGAATAAAATTTAATGTTATCGTAAGATGAACATATATTCTAGCTATACTATTATTATTATTATTATTATTATTATTATTTTATTATATCATCGAGTTTATAAAGTATCTTTTTACTAAATAATATCCTGTCCATTTTATTGTATACTTTGATATTATTGTTATTACCCACAATTGTGTTTTCTGTGAGTTTCAAAATAAAACAGTTTTACGACTTTATCCGTTTAAAAATCACACGAAATAACCGATTTCTAAATCTAAACACGTAATGGCTGTTATTATATATGTATAAACGGTTTAGTTTTGGCTAATATAAAATAATTTAGGATTCGACAACGTAAAAAGGACCTTTTGATCGCTTTTTTGAAAAAAATCTAAAAGAATGGAAGCTTTAGACGTAACTCTATAAAAATTAAAAATATAACGACTATTTAGATTTGTTTACTATCCATCTCTTTATTCAAAATTTGTGGCTATGTCGTTAATTTGACTGTTTCATGCTTGATTTGATCATAATTATTTTACGATTATTTTTATTCGCGAATTATTTTAGAACTCACGCAACATTTGCAATACTTACGCGCACACACACACACATATACACGTTAATATATATAGATGTGTGTGTGTATGTACGCGCACGTATTTTATTACAAAAACGCGGAGAAACTATGACGTACTCGTTTATTGAATATTTGTAAATATATAACGACAATACGGTCTCGTGTACAAACTACGTAGGTGTGATGTATACTAATATTATCGGATAGGAATTAATATTTTGTTTACGTAAAATCAGACCGCGTATAACATAATAGCCTTGTAAACCATTTTACGAAACAATACGTTTAATACGCGGGTACACGCGACGATTATTCGTTGTAGACGAGCGTGTTGGTGTGTGGATCCGAGTATATTAATTACAAACACGAATAAAGAACAACGTTACAAAATTGTATTTAAGACAAAAAATTTTTACAAAATTAATAAAC
>JAIPRN010002323.1:0-32089 GCA_025469175.1 Geopemphigus sp. TES_GeoC_2020
CACACACACACACACACACACACACACACACACACACCCACACACACACACACACACACACACACACACACACACACACACACACACACACACACACACACGCGCGCGCGCGCGCGCACAACAAAGCTGTTGTGTTAATGAGAAACAGGCATTTAACATTTATACATATCATATTTTTTTAATTATTACGTCCGTTTGGACACTGTTAATATCATTGGTTTGTGCATCAAACGTTCACTCTTATTTAACATTGTATAGGTTGCGTCCCCTCTTCCACAAATGTATCGTTGTTGTTGTGGTCGTCGTTGCAATGGAAATAGTTCTTCCGCCGTCGAAAGAAAGTAGAACGCCACTCTGATGACCAGTTGACCTGGCTAGAATAATTTTTTACCGAGTAGTTTTTTCTTCAGTGAACGCGCGCTGGTTCTATCCTACGAATCGTCTTCGTATATTATAAAATGTACGTTCGTCCGTCCGTTGTGTTCTGCATACGTTCTGTTGCATGTGATATCCAATTGTTTTTTTAATCGTCTGCTTCAACTTGATCATGGTTATAGTCTATAATCGTTTTATCTAGTGTAGTTGTGCATTCACGGCGTTTCCCGTCCTTTTTTTTCGCCCTTGTGTATTCGTGTGTTCTGTAGGTACCTGTATAAAATAGGTACAATTAATCGGTATCCGTGATCTCTACAATTTTACATCCAAATGCAGGTAACAATGTCATATTATTTATATTTAAAGTTGAAAGTTGTTTTTTTGCCTTCTTTGTTCTTGTTGAAGATTCGTACATTTTTTATATCATGTTATGCACAAAATATAAAATATACGATATTATTTTCGGGTATACACGCACGTACACGTTTATTAAAAACCTATGTAATTTACCCCATTAAACTAAGTCAACTTTTACGATTCAAGTTACATATTAAAAAATCGATTTTACTTATATACATCATGCGTTTTTTTTATAAATACAATTGTATTATTATTTTTAAACCGAGTAAAACTTAAACTATACTCCTTTTTGAAAATCATAATTTTTATTTTTGTTATCAGTCGATAGTTTTGAAGCGATTAAAAACTGGAAATTAAAATAATCAAACGTAAAAGTTTTCAATAATATGAGAAATATCGTAAAACTAATTTTTCAGTTTCGTACTGTGCATTTTGTTTTTTGTACTGCATATAATTTTATACCCTGACATAATCGAGACCTAGACAAAGCATAATCGATGTTTAAAAAAATATTGCCTGTAATTTATTGAATTAAGCACGACATGTTAATCAATAATGCCCCATTGGTGGCCGAAAACAAATTATTATGTAATAGTGTATTCGTTAATTTCGAAAAATGGACACTGCTTGTTTTTGTTGGTCGTTTATTCAAGTGTAATTATAATCGATTGTTATTGTTGTATAATATTTACAGACGCACAAAAGTAAAGAGGAACATGATTTGTTTATACATTATTATTACTGTAATGGACACCAACTGATTATATTATATTTGCTGTGTAAACATATGGACACGTATTATTTATTAATTACTGTAATGGTTTTGCACTTTTTATAATTGTACAATAATAATTTATTTAGGTTGTTGAATCGTTTTGAGCAGTAAAAAATAACTAATATTATATTCTTACATTATCATTACGATACATTGTCGTTGAACATAATTGATGGATAATTAATTTAAATTATTTCAAATTTAAACAAATTTCATTTTACGAATTACCTTTTGCAATTTTAGTATTTTACTGTTATTCTTTATCATAAACAGTATGATGACGTAGTGTATTTAAAATAAACTTTGTATTTTAAATATAAATGTTTGCTAAAACGAATATCTTAAGTCTAAAAATAATATTTTTAATTTAATGTATTCTCCATACAAATATTACTACAAAATTTAATAATACTTTTGGTGAAAATATTTTAGAGAAGTATATATTTAATTTAATTTTATGTATTTATAATACATTTCCATAAAGTACTTGTAGTACTATTATTATTTAATTATTTACGTTACAATGCACATATATGCATATATTAACATCATCATTTTCCAAAATTATACATTGTTTAAGTAGTAATGCATGTTATTTGATTTAAACTTTTTAAATATATAGTACTTTCATTTCATTTTGAAATAATATTTTAGTAATTAATTTTAGAAATTGTGTATTTATTTTATAATATAAAATAAATATGTAGATATCGTGTTGCTATGGAAATTTGTGAAACGTTAATTACATATTTTTTAAAAAGAGGAATAAATTAAATTTTATCATACTATTTTTAATATTTTTTCTTCATTCGTAATAATTAAATGAAAAAATTAATAAAAAATTAATGTATTAGTTTCTTTTATTATATCACATATTATTAAAATGTTTAAATGTAATATTACAATTTTGTTACTTATGGGTCATATATTTGAAAATAGTATTATAAATGAGACGTTTTAAAAGTTAATTTATTTTAAAACCGTTGTATAATGGTTTTTCAAATATGATTATGAATTGGTTTTTTCATAAATTTATTAAGGAATAAATGATAGTCTAAAATAATTAATTTTATTACATTATTGCCTTGGTATTTCGGAATATTTAAATCGATAATAGCAATTATGAAATAAATTTAGTATGTATTACTTAATAAATAATTATTTGTAATATGTACACAATTGTTCATATATCTTTAAATATTAAAATGGTTGAAACCGATGTTAAGATATTCTGAATTATTTTGTTTTTAGATGTAGGGTTTTTGGTGGCGTTGACAGTAAGTTAGTATGTTAGATGTGATCAAAAAGTAACGAGAATTTTAAAATTGCTGGTGCTGTATCTTGTTTATCGAGTAGATTCTTTTTATGTATTGGTTGCATTGACAGTAACGTATGTGTTAATTATCAGGTAGCTACGATGTTTAGTTTGTATTTACCGAGCGAATTAATGAAACGTACATTAGTGAACACAATTTTTTGTGTGGTAAAGTGTCGGATCAGAAAGATTGTGCGAAATGTGTTAAAAATGAAATTAAGTACAGCGAAGCATTCAAAATGTTAAAGAATGCCTTTAGTGACGATATTACGTCATAATCACGAGCTTATAAATGTAAAAATACTTTCAAGAAGGTTGGCAATATATTGAAAATGACGTGAAGTCTGGGCATCTTAACACGTCCATCAATGATGAAAACGTAAGCAAAATTAAATAGATTGTGTTTGCTAATAGAAGAATTATCATTAGAAAGGTTGCTGAAGTAATAGAAATTTTATACTGTTCACGTGAAGTGATTTTGACGAATTTTTTGGACCTGAAATGAAATTTGTTTTGAAACTACTGAATTTTCAACAAAAAAAAAACATCGCGTAACCATCGGTGAGCAATCGTTTAATAACGTCGTTGACCATTCAGACTTGTTTAAACGCGTTATAACTGGTGATGAAACGTAGGTTTATCACTACGACATTGAAACGAAGATTCAATCGTTTGAATGGAAGTTACATGAAAAGTCTGGATAGAAAAAACACGTCAAATCCGGTCAAATGTGAAGATCCTTCTAACCGTTTTCTTTGACTAGAGTGGAATAGTTCATTATTGATTTGTATCGACTGGTCGTACAGTCAATAAGGAGTAACTACCTATAAGTTTTACGCAATTTGCAGAAGGTAATCCAAAAAAAACGACCCGAACTTTAAAAAAACAACTCGTGGATCTTGTATCATGACCACGCACCGGCGCATATTGTTTTAACTATTCAACAGTTAACATAACGTCACTAATCCTACAACCACTCCAGATATGGTTATATATAGATATACCCTAACCTAACCATGGCACTATGTGACTTTTTCAATTTCCTAAACTCAAAAAGATACTCAAAGGATAACGTTATCTAACGATAAATGTGATAAAGGTGAAATCGCAGAGCGAGTTCAAGACCATACCTAAAAAAGCGTTACAACAGATATTTATTAAAGGGTAAACTACAGTGGCATAAGTGTATAATATCAAAGGACTATTTTAAAAGGGATGGAATAAACGTTAAAGATTAAATAAATACCTTTTGAAAAAATTTAAATTCTCCATTTTGATCACACTACATATAATTATTACTAATATTAGTTTTTTTCTGGATTGTGTTTTAATGACGTCTTTAATGTGCATTAATATTTATACATTTTAAACTAATTATTACTGATAATTTGGACTTTGTATCATAAAATTATATTTTATGTTTATTAGAATTTTGATTATGCAAAATTCATAAATTCACGTATAAATTGCGATTATGTATATATTAGGAAAATGGTGTGTTTGAATACTTTTTGGGGCGGACTATGTTATTTTTAGTATAAGTATTTCATTTTATTGTGGCTATACGTATTGTATTGAGTTTTGCTCAGAATTGTTTTATGAATGCAATTATGACGTTCAAATTTAAAGTCATGGTATGACAGTGATTGGCATCGAGGTGAGAGAATCAGAACTAGTATCTAACCCTCATTTTCTGATCTCGTTTTATTTTGTTACTCTAAAAAAATATAAAAATGATTTAATTATATAAATAATTTATGTGCAAACAATTTTCAATAATAATATATTGCGTTTATTTATTACCTGTAAATAATCAATTACAAGTTTATTGTAAATATTTGAATTTAGTTTTGTATTCTAAATAATGAATTATATTTATAATTTATTATTTGATTTTCTAATTTGATTAAGTTATATAACGTGTATAATGTATTGCATCGTATTAAAATAACGGGGAATTATACTTTTTACAATAGTTAAATATTTTAATATTTTTATTTTGTTTATAATTTATGCGTTCTAGTAAAAAATGTAATAACTAAAATAGCGAGTATTTATGTAATTCAAATTGTCAGTATAGTTTTGTCAATAAATGTTACATAATAAAATTATTTTAATCTATATTTACTAATCTTTGTAACAGATTTTGTTTTTCTTTTTCGATTCTAAAATGTTCTTAACATAATAATTAGTAGTTAGAAGAGTTAACTGCTGTAGATAACTAATCTAAATCACTTTTGTCTCATTTTTTAAATTAATTTTTATGATTTAAAGATAAGTGCATAACATTATATATATAACACTATAAAAATAACGAAATTATACAAAACAAATTCAAAATTGACGTCTTTTCTTTGGACACATTTGATAAAAAAATTCAACTTTGGATTAACTATAGAGACAGTCCATAAGAAAAGTTAACGTATCATTTTTAATAATTTATTTCTGATAACTTGGATTTAAATAACTTTGTAAATTGAAATTGTATCAATATTAACAATGGCTGTTTCAGTATAGGTTCTAGTAAAAGTAAAATAGAATATTTAAATTTTCTTAAATCACTCGTAGATAGATTTTTATTTAAAATAAAAGATAGAATTCTATAAAAAAATGTTTGTTATATTTTTACCTTGTTTTCGTAATGTGTATTTGTTAAATAAAACAAATTTTTTTCGTAAATTAGATCTTTTTTAAAGTAAAATTTTAGATATATTAAACCATTTAGAACAAGTCTTGTGTTATAAATATTAAGTTTAAAATACCATCATCTACTTTATAGTCATTTATTAAAGCTTATGTACAATTTTAAAATTATACTTTAAAAATTAACGAAAAAAAAATTTTAAGAAAAATATGTCTTATTAAAATATATTTATATTCGAATAATACTCGATAATAATAACGTTTATTTTTGTAAGAAGCTCCGTTGTTGTTTAATTTAGATGCATAGAATTATTGTTATAATATATACTATTTTATAATGTAATTCATATGCAATATTAAGGTTCTTGGTGTTTATTGTATTGCCAGAATAAACCGACGTAAGGCACTAAAATCATGTAGGCTATTAGTTTTTATGTTGGAGGAGGATATACGAAACCTTAAAAAAGGCATGTTCGTCTATTCGATAAATACATTTTTATGAGATAATTAATGTCGTTTTTTCCACGATAATTACAATTATAAAAAATATGATATTTGATCGATTTTAGTTAAAATGTAATGCGTTTTGGACTTAATGTATTTGATTATTGGACGTATTTTTCATTTTTTGTATGTTCTAATGAATATATAAATAATTTGTTAGTGTATTGTGGTGAGTAACGATCGACTAACGATAAAAATATCCAACCGAAATTCATTAACCGAGATTAATTATTAAGAAACACGACGTTGTTGTCGTGTTAAACGATTCGTCAATTTTCGTACGAAACATGTTAATAAACCAACTGTTTATGTAATCAAGTTTTTTTTAAAATCAAAAACGTATTCTTTAAACTGGGTAATAAGTTATTTATTATTTTATTTTTAAGTCTTCGTCTAATTAAAAAAAGTATTTTTTACAAACGAATAATATTAAGCTTAGAAAAACGGAATCTTGTAAGGGCTTGTCGATTTGTGTTTACACACTTTAATAATGATTAACATATGTATAACACTTATACACCTAGAATAGAATACACCCATTGTTTTATCCCACTACCCTGTTTTATTTTGTATTCCCCACGGGTAACAGCCTACATAATATTTAAGTATGTGTTTAATTGATTTTTGTTTACATTTTCTCATATTATATATTAATGAATATACTTAACTATATACTTATAGAAAGCGTGGAAAAGTTTCAATTTAATTACAAAGCAAATAGTTATATCTAATTTTCAAACAGATTCATTAAAATACAGTGGTTATGAAATATTAATAGAATACATAGAAATCGGACGAGATAATATTAACGGAATTGTTTGTTATAAGCACGAAATATTAAATTTATTATTTTTCTATAATAAAATATATTTAAATTACGTTAATTATAAATAAAATTTGTAAACATAATAAATGCCGTTATTATTTTTATCGATGTTACTTAAAATTTAAATTAAACGTTAACACACGGTTTATTATAGTTAAATATTTTTTATAGTTCTATGCTACCTCTATTATTTAATGATAGATTGAGAAATAAAATATAATTTGAGTTTTTATTTCATTATAGTAGTTAAAATTTAACGTATTCTGAGATTTTTGTCGAAAAAGAGTTACATGTATATAATTTATCGTCCATTGAAGTTTGTTTAATTTTTAAGTTGCAAAAATCGAATATCATTAGTGTGTTACGAAATGAACTAAGTAGTGTAAATCATTGTTCCTTATGGTTCTATTTGTTGTATGCTATAATAGCCATGCATGCAAAATATCTGGGAGACTTTAACAACTGCTTGTTAAAAGCGTGATAGCCAAATTTTAATTTAGGTTGTTAATACGAGTTTAATGTTAATTCGTTATAATAAACACGTATTTAAATTAAACATGTATAACATATTTACACTATATATATTGTATACATGTAATATAAAAGTTTTACTAAATTATATTTAGTTCTATGCACTCAAAAATGCGGTGTTTCTAGGTAATATTTTATTTCGAACAGGAAGTGTGTTATTTTAATGTTTATTTTATATTCATGACGAATGACAGTTTATCATTTCACATTATCTAAATAATTTGTTAATAATATTTTGTGTTTAGTGGAATATTTTATTATAATTGTTAGTGATAATATATCCTATTTACATTCGTTTTCTGTTTTTTTTTTTATTAATTTCTGGATATTTTTTTTGAGATGGTTTTTTAAGTAAACTAATCTTAAGATTAGTATATCATTATCATTATATCTATTAGTAATATCATTTAAATGATACAAATGTTTTTATATTTCCGTGTGTAATTTTTATGATCCATATCTATAATAAATACCCAATACGGTGTAATTAATGTTATCAGTTTTTATTGTATTGAAATAACGGTCTTGGCCAATTATAGAGTTAATTATTTTTTCCATTTTGATTGTATTACTTGATTCGATAATTTTGACCCTTTGACTTCGAACATATTTAAGAGTCTATTATAATGAATTTTATTGAAACCTACGAATAGTTGGCTAATAGGTACATCATCTCATCAGCTGATTTTGTGATCGATGCATGAAAGATAATGGTCTACCAAAATTTATGTTTTTGGATGACCCAATTATCTAAATATATATCGGAAATTTCTTTTTGTTTTCTTTAAATATGTAGCGTCGATTTTTAATGGAATTTCGCAACTAAGTTTGGGCCTGATCATATACGTTATTAACCAATACTTTACGTGACCCATTGATAATTTCTCGGTTAATTTGTCATTGTCAGTTGTCAATTTTTTGTGGCTTTTGTTATATACTAATGAAATTTTAGTGTAAACATACATTAAATAATACTGAATACGTAATTCAATTTTTCCTTATGTAAATGTAAATATAGTTTCAAACGAATGCGTTTTTCGTTAAATATTTTGCAATATTCATAATATATACATTATAAATGAAATTACATATTTTATATTTGAATTAAGAATCGCAATGTTATTGATTAAGGACTGGACTTTATATTATTCGTGTTCGTTATTATCAAAATACTAGTCTTAAAGTCGTATTGATACCAATATTAGGACAACATTAAGCCAATTAAACGAAACAATTTGTTTTTCAAACGACCGGACGAGTGATTTGAAAAAACGAATATTTGTAAATTTAAAACGTTTTTGTATTCGAAAATAGAAAATTAAAATTATCAACACCCAAATGGAGTGACCCTGTTCGTTTTGATTGAAGGACGGACCTGCTTCGTTTATTATAATTTATCATATATAATATTTATTATATGCGTCGTGGATTGTAAAATATTTTGTTTGTTTACCGGGGGATTCGGTAATATTATAAACACGATATTAATAGTCGAAACTATACGCGAGGTATTATAGGAAACGTGTCGTTAATAACAAGGGTGCGTTGATCATACGAAAACGGGAGCTCATTGCCCTCAGCCGTTACAAGTAGCGTTACGCTTGCGCGTGATACAAGTTAATAAATGTTTTGCTGCGGTGAACGAAGCAATCGGACGCGATTTTTTCTCGTTAATAATACCCTTCGTTGTCACTGTGCGGTTGTCACACTCCAAATATCAACTCGCGTCTTGAATTATAAACGGCGTACCATATTTTTTTTAAGCTCCCAGTGATGCGGTTAACGCGATCTATGTGACTACTATTATCGAGCTATACAATACGGATACGGAAAAGTTGACGACGCTATAGAAAAAAACGTACCTGTTATGTGTGTTGTTTGTACTGACGCTTTGTATAAAAGACTTAATTAAATAGCCGAGTGGACTACGATCTAACGTACACGTGACGTACGTAAAACATAGAAATGTAATTAAAAAAAAACCGATTAAACGTTAACGTTAAAACGTGCTGTCGTAATTTCGTATTTATAAAATTCGACGTGTACGCGCGTTGAGTACGTGTTATTACGCGTACAGATATTGCGTTAATTATTCGTAATTTTCTCTTTCGTAACCGTATAGCGGCCGTGTTAATACCCACGCTTATATTCTTTTCTATATTGTAGTGTGTATCAATGAAATTATTCGTGGCTAGTAAATATATAGCGACTAACGCTTACAAAACATACACTAGTTATTAATAGAAAGTATATATAAATAAAATTGTAAACGCGTCGAAGCCCCCGTGGTAATGTCGTGAAATAAAGTTAACGGATTTTACGTGATCTAATCGATATTAACGCTGGATTATAATCATCCTGTGAATTCATTATCGTGCCCCACGCAATGGAAACAATACCACCCACATGGTCGGCCAAGTGTAATAATAAACTTAATATATGTACCACCAATACGCTGTAGTGTTAGAAAAATCAAAATTCCCGAAAAAGTGTCCGTTAATCATTCGTTGATTATTATTATTATTACATAATGGGTTGGTATGACGACTAGTAGTGGTCAATCGTATTCTGCGATCTCATGTGTATAATTATCATTTAATATGTTTACGATTTTCGCGTATGTATAAATTATGCAAACGTATACATTTGTAAACGAGAAATAATGTATTTTTCTCTAAATTTCACATGTACAGTTTTAACTAAAAACCTAGGGGGGGGAATCACGATATATTATAATGGACATAATAAAAAAAGTAATCGCCGTGCCCTAAATAAAACCCGCCTATATTCGTTTTTAATTTCAAATACGTTTGTTCGATGATTTGTATCGTCAATAAATAAGTCGATGTATGTACACAAATAAAATGGAGTACTATTTTTCGTGTACGGTAAATTATTGTTTTATAGAGAAAACGACTGGGTCGTTGTCGTCTTCACGGGAGCTGGGTGATGAGGATGAGGTAGTGGTGGTGGTGGAGGCACTAAAGAGAGATGTTTGATATTTTATTTATACGTTTGCAATCGTAATATACCAATACGTTACGAAATTCGATTACACGCAATTATAGTCGGTCTCGGAAAACGCTTATTACAAGTCTATACGTGCACGTGAAATCCGTGGCGACATATTTCGCGGATTAAGACAAATCCAATACCCCAAATATACATCGTCTACTCTCCGTAAACAATTTTATAGATGATTTAGTCATGATCTGGAGAACAACGAATGGCAAATTTCGTACTTCAGTTTATCACACCGCGCAATGAAAATCGCTCGTACATATACTACGTGTCTATTATTGTTGTGCTGGATTCGAACGTGTATTGACTGGCGTGTTTGAAACGGAAATCGCGGTTTTTGAAAATAGACTATTTCCGTGTAAAAGTAACGAGAAGATTTCGTTTGACCCCTAGTACTATGTGATGTCTGTTGTGTGTGTATATATGTATACCCTTCCTTTCTCAAACACGACCGCGACGCTTGTGGTGATATGGAGAGGGGAAAGTAAGAACGGTGGCGGTATTGAGAGGGGCAAGTAAGTGTGGTGGCGGTATGGAGAGAGGGGAACACGGCTGGTAGGTGACGATCGTCCCGTCGCGTGTTGTACGTCGACGAGCGCGTGCACCACCGTTCAGTGTATACCATGAGGCGTGCGTGGCCTCCCGTCTATCGTCCGTTGTCGCAACAAAAAGTCGTCTCGGCCGCAGCAGTGCCGCCGCCGCCGACGATGCGTTACCGGCGCGAAACCGTCGCGGCGTCCGGATCATCGTGTTTTGTCATCGCAACCGTGCCGCCGTGTTCGTGTAGTCCGCAGCGACAAACGTCTGCGGGCTCGTCACCGTCTTGCGTTCGCGATCAGCGACAACATTTGGCGGTGCATCGTCGCGGACCGCCACCGCCTTTGCCCGCCCGAAACGGTTGCGGCGGTTGCTCGTACCGTTGTTGCGGGGCCGGTCGACCGCAAAAATCGTCGTCGTCTGAAACGCCGGCAAAGCCTCTACAACGGCAACAACAACAGTATCATCGGTGTAACAACCACCAAAATGTGCAGCAACAACAGCAGCAGCAACAGCAGCAGCAGCAGCGGCGCCGGTGCGCTTACGTTAGGCCCAGGCCGTCCAGGTCGCTTGAAAATCTTCTTAGGGTCGTCGAACTGGACGAAGTGTCGACCGGCCAACGCGGCTTGTATGAGAAGAGTTGTTACTACGGTAATCCCAGGCGAAAGATGAAGGTGCCTGGCAAAGAGAACAGGTTGTACGCGTGGAAGCGAAGGTCTATGGAGAGTCTGCTGTCGGCCCGGGACGCAGCTGCCGTCGCCGCCGTAGCCTCCAAAAACTTCGAATTCATCCATCACGTAAGACTCCACGCGCCGTTTTTTCCAGTTTCGTTTTCGGACGACGTGTACGTGCGTCGAACTTCCGTAGTTTTAGCTTTTTTTTCAAACGAATATGCCGTTTACAAGATGCATTCAAATTCGTTTCGAATCATCGTTACATATAATTTATTGACGACCACTTGTCTATCTAAATAAGTGTTGGAATTATATCTCGTTACGTAATCGGGGATATTTTTTTTCTATTTATTTAACAACATACGTACATTTTAGCGGTATAAGGAATTTCCGTTTTCGAAAGAGAATTTTTCATTTCCGTCTATTAACGTCGACGCACGTTCTATTTTATCTAAAATATGTTTTGGTACGTTTATATATAAAGAACGCCATCTATTGTGGGTGTACGCATATTTTTACACGAATAAAATTAATTATATTTCGCCACAAACCGTAAATCGTCATAATTAATTGTCAACATAGTCGTAGTCTTAAACCTATGACGACGTTTAGTACGCTTTTATGTATGTATCATTTACTTACCGGCCTGTAGTTTGTCTATTCATATTTTTGTTTCAATTAATAAATTCTCGTGACTGTTTTATCACGCGGCACATATTATTTGTTTAAAACAATTCGACAATTTTCATCGATCGTTGAATTGTTTGGATAAACTTTAAGAATTTGTTACGTGGATGGATTTCGTGACAAAATTAATTCGTTCGGATCATTTTTTGATTTCGCTCTTTCGGTCCTTTACGCCATTAAACTAACGACATTTTTTGCAATTCGCTTTATTCATTTAAAAATGCTCTTTTCTTTCACTTGATAGAAATAACGTTTGTTCACCTCTCTCAACACAGTTGTGTTTTGATATTAAACGTATACTTGCAGACTCTGAAACTTTACAGTAATTTCTCTTCTCGTATCATTCGCCACTAATATTTGTCGTCTACAAATTATGAATATCTCGTTAAGTGGTATATGCGATATACATAATATATGCACGTTCCGCGCATAATATATTTTACCGGTTAAGTGGTTAATATACACATTTTAAGATGGCTAAGAGGTTGTCGTCTTTCCAGTGTCGATTTACTCAAGTACGTTTTCGCACATGTAACCGTTTAATGAGTGGGTCTGGCAGCCAGTGTCTGCCACGCGCCGTCGTCGCTGCAGTTATAACTCAAAACTAGTTTCTTCCGTGTATTATTGAAAATCGTATTATACCGGTACTTCGATGACGATTCGCGCCATACAGATATTTTCACTGTTTTCTTAAGGTTGTATGTAAAAAAAATTCTCGATTTCGAAGTAAATTATTTTATATATTGTAAAAACGAAGACGTGCGTGGAAAAAATAATATTGTCGGATTTCACTTTTGGAAACTTGTTTTTGTCACACATACATATATACACACACATTTACACGATTATGGTCCACTGTCAGTGCCGAGGTATACATATGTCACTTTGAGCGTGTAAAAGCGCCTGAGAGGTAGAACAAATTGGTACGGATAAGAGAAATAAGAAAGGTCAAGTCGAGTAAATATATAAATATACATTAATGTAAGTATACGTAAATATTTGATGGTTGCGCGTCACGTTTGGTAACTGTTCGAGTATTTACTTGCATTTCCATTTTTAAATAGAAATCATATCGCCCACCATTAGTCGGTATTGAATAAACGTATAAGTGAAACACATCTAAACGTTCACCGTGGCGTTAAGACCAAGCCGCATTGTGTATAATAAACATTACTATAGGATTTGTTATTAATATCAATATCGCGGTTTTATGTAAAATCGATTTTTGATATATGTTAACAAAATTTGAACATTGTACGTAGAAACCTGATTCGAAACTTCGTGTATACTGTACGAGAGAAAAGATATTTTTATCGAAGTCGTTTGTTTAGACGTGTTTTAACTATTCATATTTGCCGACTCTTTATTGACGATAAAAACGCATTATTTAAAAATAATGTATGCTCGCAACAATTGTAATCTAAAACGGTTTTAAATTGACCGTGTGCATAAACTGTATTTGTCAATAGAAGGTACTTAATACCTATTTATTTACCTTCCTACCTTTCGTCTGTTGTGAATTTTTCAAAATATTTGTTTATAACGTGATTGTTTTCGGTTTTATTAAGTACTTGAAATAGTTTTAACAATCTTATAGACAATTATAGAGTACTTAACCCACTGCGTACGATTAACAAAATCGATTTTTAAAGGCGCGTTGTAAAATCATATTAATAAGAAGATTAACGATATGCGGACGAGAAAACGGACGATTTTGAATATTGTTATACAAAGTTTTGCGAAAGGCATTTGTGGTCTTGTCTAGTCGATTCATTTTGCCGAACGTTGAACATGCGTGGAATATAATTTTAAATTATTTATTTCGAAGTAAAATGCGTATTCAGAAAGTGTTTTCGTATACAACTGCCAGTGATGAACTCGTTCGTACGATCTAAATTTTAATATAAGCATTCTTTATATAGATTGGCAAAATATGCACGAAAGGGGTTGAATTGGTTTATAAAGTTGTTCGATGATTTTACTAATTGATTTTTATATGAAATTGAAACGAATTGTAGGTGATAAAATCCGTGCAGAAATAATTATCGTTTTTATTTGAAATTATATTGTTGATCGAGAAAATATCGATCATCAGTTGTTAAATCCTATAAAAATCCACTAGGTATTTACATAAAATTATATTGCATTAACGAAAATTTACTAAAAAATTTTGTAGAACGTACACACATGCACACACACAATATACGTATTTTATTTTAGAGTTTATTATTATTAGAGGTATTAAACGATATTTTTTTATAATACGTGGATATGTGTCGTGTTTAAACGTAGTGATATGAAGTGGGAATATTTGAATGTCATATATTTAATACGAAATAAACTGTTCGAAAAAAAAACCAAAATTCAACAATATATTGTTCAGGAAACAGCACGTTTAAGAAAAACGCTTAAACTGACGATTCACCGTTACGGTCATAAGACGCGGGTTTTATAGCCGTTTTAAACGTTATTCGATGTAGTGTATGGCGCCTTAGTATTTAAACGACAATCTTTAAATATTTCATGTTGGGTTCGCGGAGCTTTAAACGTTTAACCTTACACCGTTATTTTTAATTTTAAACAATTTTTTTGTAGGCGTATTGTATAGAAGTATAGAGTATAACGATCGTCGTTTTAACAGTGTACACGTGTTTAACGGTGACGTCGTGTCTATGTGCGTGCGGGATGATCGCTCTTCGGAGTTTCTAGCGCAAGTGATACTCCGTTGGTAAACTTAGCCGTACAAATCGACATAACATTATTTTATATTTTATCGCGAGTCTAGCGTCTGATATTTTACGGAAATTATGAAGAAAAAAATATGTATATGGTTCACTCTGCTGCGTTTCGAGTACGTACCTATTCGCGTTTATATAAAAAGCGCGTCGAAATACACGTTCGCGTACGGTATAGTTAAGTTTGAACAGGTAACATACGATCGTTGCGGACACTTGTTCACGCTCGACCGACTTGTGTACCTACTGTAGGTCTATTAAGTTAGAAAAAATAATAAGGAACAGCTCTAACTGCGAATCGTTTTCACGCACGTAGAAACGAGACGAGTGTATTTATCGCGTGTAATATAATACGTGCGTGTGCGTGTGTGTGTATGTGTGTATATATATATATATATATATATATATATATATATGTATCGTATTAGAAATTAACGGGGTCGTCGAGACGTTTTTAACCTCTACCGCGTTCGCCACGACCAAAAGGGGGCGTATGAATGAAGTACGTTTTATTTTAATTTCGAACGCTTCTTTTTTATCGTATTAACGCGTGTCTAAGACCAAACTTCCAACGAAAAATGTACTTATAGTTTGTCGGTCACGAAATCGAATTTAATCCGGCAATAACAATCGGACTTTTTTCGGTCCTAAACCAGTGGCGTGGCGCGCCGCGCCTATTGTATTACTTGTAGTTTCGGATCGAATACGATTTTCATGCGTGTTGTATTGTATACCTATGATGACCACACAACATGCGTAGTGTGTCGCCGATGAATCGCACCATGCGGTTTGGCGCGGACACGGACTAGAAAAGCGTTCGACCGTGACCGACGACCACCAACCCCACTCGGGAGTACGACACGACTGCGAGAGTTCTCATCGTCGTCGTCGGAAGAGGACCGTGTCGTCGTCTTTGTTTTCGCGCGCGCCCGTACCGCATTCTACAGACTTTAAATACAACCACGTTGTATTATAATTATCGTCGTCGTTCTCGGCCAAGTATTTCGACGTATAATTTTGGCGCGTACAACGCGCTCGCCTGTATTTTACGGTTTATAGACGGCTAACTTGTCGCGTCGCAGACACGACGAATGGAGTGACGTTTCAATGTACTCGCCGTCGTTTTAAAATATGATGAATACGATTGAATAAAAAAAAAATCGAACTATTATTTTACAACGTAACAATAGTTATTTAACAATATACATATATGCATAATTAATGTACTAAGCATTTTGGAAATGATTTGACGTTTGTGTTTGTCACGTTTCAGCCGACGACCACAACGACGACGACGGCCATCGATGGCGGTAACAAGTCGACGACGGCCGCGGCCAACAACGTCGGCGATGGAATGCGGACGGACGTCGGCGGCGGCGACGGCGGTGGATACAACACGAACAACAACAACGACGGCAAACCCAGGTTCGTGGCGGTCACCAGGTTGGAGGACGTGCAGGCTGTCCGGTGCGCAGAGTTTCATCCGCACGGCGCTGTGTACGCGGTCGGGTCCAATTCCAAAACGCTCCGGATATGCGCCTATCCAAAAGTGTCGGACATCAGGTTGGTACCCAATCGCCGGGTAAAGAGAAGATTATACCTATCTAATCACCCGTAATCGTTTCTACGTATTATTATTACGTCCGTATGCCCGTCATTTTTCCCCGGGCATTCAATACGCCTCCCTCCATCCCGAGGCACGCGAACCCATTACGTGTCGATTACTACCGCGCCGTCGTCGTGAACGTTCGAATAGTTTAATAATTCAATTTCGCGTTCGATTCGTCGCCGATTATTATTAAGACGATTTTCGCATCCCATTATCTCCGGAGATCTCTCGCACGCGAAGTAATCGAAAGCGATCGTATACTTCGACTTTCACAAATATACATATCGAATATTTTGAATTTCGTGCACTTTTCTACCGTTTTTATTTCCCGATTACAATACGTACATATATATATACACGTGCGCTTTTTATCTTTAAACCTTTATTATGGTGATGGCGTATATACCTCTGTCGGAAACCGGATTAATGACCGTAACGTTTTCGGGAAAACGTGTACATTTTCGGGGCGGGTAAAAACGAGAGTGTGGTAATTACGCGTTTATTCGCCGTCGGGGTTCAGACACGATCGTTGTACGCATACAATTGACCGTTGCGCAAAATTGTTCCGACACACAAAACTCGTGTTATATATATATTTGTATACGATTCGACGTCATGTTTCGTGACTTAACAAATCGGAATGGCGAGTGCATCACGTATTGTGTGCCCGATCCGTCGGGCAATATACGAAATGTACGATTATTATTATCGCGTTCGTACACGTATTATTTACGCGCGTATTTAGCGCGACATCCGACGCGTCTTTGGCGTCGTACTTTTATACGTAACACAACACCCACGTGCACGTTATAATGCACGTATATATGCACTTACACGTGCACCATATAACGGTCCGAGTGTTCTTCTTACGCGTCCATAATGACGACGATAATTACGTACGAGAATTGTGTCGCGTATGGAATACGAATCGTAATAAAATAGAATGGCGTGTTTGCACGCGATTCGACTTTATTTTTGAATACACCACCACCACCACTACTACTACTACTCCTACTATTACTACTATTCAACTTCGTTCGATTATATCCGAGTGACGTTTTTTACTTGTGCGCTTCGAAACACAGCGAGTTAGCGCTCTACTACAGTAGAATTTTGCCGACCGTACGTGTAGTAAACAAAAAAAATAGTAAACAATCAACAATTAGGTTTACGGTATATAGTTCATGTGCGGTTAATCCTCGCGTTCTTATTATGTAGAACACACATTGTTTGACTAAAAACTTGTTATGCGGTTGCTTACCGCTAATATTTCCTAGGAGAATTCGGAACGCATAGGAAAATTCGGTTTAATATCAATTATCGATATTTAAACGTCATTACGGTGAATATCGTTATATTTGTAATTATAGCGATGATAATCAAACGGGTAAATTAATTACGTAACTTCTATTTTTATTTGCAGTTTCGTCACATTTGTTTTTTTATAATAATGTATATATAATGTTTGTGTGTATGCGCATGCGTGCGTCGTGCGTATAAGTGTAATTATGTTTTGATTTTCACTTATAAAAGCATTGAAGTATATAATAGGTTAGAAAAAATCATTCTCATACAGGTAGTTGGTGATCACTTAAGTTTCGTAATATCTTGATATATCATTTAAAAAACCGCTACATTATATTCTTTTAGTGTCCAAAGAAATCTAACGTTATTTACAATCAATATAAATCTATAATACTAAAACGCTATATATATAAAAGACTTGTCCAGTTTGTAGGTTAGCCATAACCGTGGTCATTTACTTGATTTGTTCATTAATGAGCCAGCAAAGAAATATAAAAATAAAAAAATGTGATCACTGGAGCGGCAGCGGTTTGATATATATATATATATATATATATATATATGGTGCTTAGTCGCTATTGAAAACCGAGTGAAAGCTATTATTGCTTACGTTATTCTAATGGCCGAGTTGTGTCATTTTTTTCTCTTCAAGTATCGTTCAGTTAGAAAAAAATGTTTTCCACGAATGGCGTGCGCTATGATTTATGGTCCTCGCAGAATCTCATTTTGTCAATTTGTGGTAATTCAAAATAAAACGTCCGAACTTTCTCGAAATGCCACGACGCAAGGTGAAAACCGTATATAATTCATTTCGTTTAAAAACGGGCAGGCGTTATAGAATTATCAGAACGGCTATGCTTATAAAAATAATAGATGTATCGCGCACAGTCCGTGGTTATCGAAAATGGTATTCAACAAATGACTTGTTCATTCGTGTTCGCGCACGTTAGTTTAATTGCCGCAATATTGCGTAACAGTAGTCGTAAGTGGAAACCGCGTGCGCTTAACTCATAAATGTCGGGCAATCGCTGACTTACACGTCGAAAGGGTTTCTCAGTATTTTTATCGTGTCCCGTTGTGAATTAATCGGGTCGTGTTATTAATTCATTTAGTTTCGGCTCTGGTTTATTAAGCGCAAAAATTATCGGAACGCCACACACGTTTACGTTTTTAATTAATCGAGTTACAAATTATAAAGTAAACTGGTACGTAAAATCGGCGGCGTGAAATCATTTTAACGGGTTCTACAATTATACAAGTATATATTGTGTATACCATTTGTAATCGTTGCAATTACTGAGTTGACATATCCACTCGTGATTTAATTCTCATAAACCTCGGTCGTCTTATTGACGGAATATACGAGAAAACGTGATCCGATGTTTTTGTTTTACACAGTATGAACAATTATTGGTACGGTAACGCGTGTCGATCGTTAATACACGTTAATGACGTGTAATTGTTTTTAGTGGAGCGATTTAATTCTGAACGTGGTGGTTCCTCGTGGCTTCCCTTACTATATCTATAGGGAAGAAAGCATTTTCGGAATTGCTGGGTTTAGTACAGTAATATTAAAACGTCGGATCTGCAAATTAGTAGGGGTGCGCTAGGTGTGTGTACGACGATTTGCCGAATAAATGTAGCGGTCTGTGAGACTAACAAGGAATTTTTGTTCGTGTTGTGTATATAAATTTAACGAAAAACAGTTTTTACACGCAATTGCGATAATATTCGGGTGTAGTAACGGACGGTAATTTTCTTTTTTTGTGAATAAACGTAAATACAGGTTATTTTTTGTACTGTATAGCACCGCGCGCACTATGTATTTATATATTTGCCATCGTTTTATCCTTTATCTGTTCCGACGCTTATTGTATAATTATAATCTTTCCCATACGTTTTTTACATAGTTTAAAATGTCCAGTCCTATAATGTTTGTATTTACTGCGTGTATACTTATAATTTCACTGTGACGCCTGATGGTGGTTCGTTACGTAACCTTTTTTTTTTAGTCACAAAATCTTTCTGCCTAACTAATAACAAGTTTTTTCGAAACCATACGAAGCGTCAACGTTTTTCTTTTTTTAAAACAATTCATAATTACGCAATACGAAAATTAAACTAGAAGCGCTATTAATTAGATATACGGGGAAACATCGAAAACATTTTAATAGGAGGACGAGTATACTGAAAAAAAACATTATACGTCTGAAATGTAAATATCATTTTTAATCATAAATGTTAGATATTTATTTCGGTGTTACTGTTACACAAATATCTTTACATACATAAATTATTATGATTTATTCGTATATATATTTATGAAACGTTATGACGTTATTAAGTATTTTCTAGCTCATTATCGACTTTGAACAAGTTTTAATACACTTCGTATAACTGAACTAAACGTTTTAAAATTACTGTAATAGTGGTCACAAAGAATTTTTAAAATATGCACACGATGCTGAGATATATAAATATTTCGTTAGTATAAGCCATCATAGCGGTTGATAATTATTTTTGATTGATTTAGCCATATATTCGCTCTCACTTCCCAAAAATATAATTTTCGCGAAGTATTTCCATATAAAAACGGATAAATTCGCTCGAAAAAATATTTTGTTTTCAAATGTATCGAATGAGAATACAATTTAAGAATTTGAAGGTTTTCAGTTTAGAAAAATCAATATTGTCATATTTAAAAAAAGCGTGAATTTAATTTCTATAATTATTATACAATATGAGATATAAAGTTTGCTCACGCGTGCCAAAGTAAAATGGACGCTTGTTGTTTTACGAACTTCTATGACACCAACGTATACAATTTTTCAATAATACCGTGAGTTTTAGCAAAAACAATAATTTAACGCTTTCTTCGTTACGTTTCATATTTTTACCATCGTTAGTAATTGCGTAAACATTAATACGAAAACATTGAACCGGGAGAGCACATGCGCTCCTCTCGCGTCCCGCCACTGTATGGTACTTACATAAACCGCGTGGCGCTGTATACGAAGAAACAAATTGAAAGGAAGATTTTTATTGATGACAAAATGTCGTCGTCCTTCCGGCTACGTCGCTAAACATTCAAAATCACATTCGTTTAATGTAATCGCGTCATTCGCGTGTAATGTCTCGTGTCAACGACGGTGATCAGTATCGCTTGTTGACGCGCTATCGACGAAATGTCAGATGGCGTTGTGTAATATGAACGCAACGGTTAATTTGCTCGCGGAACTACTATCCCGTAGCTAAGGAACAAAAAATAAACAAACACTTCCTTCCGGGGACCAGTTGATTGCGCGCGCTATTCGACATTTAAATATTGCCTTTCACTAATCGCGTTCAACACTCGGAAGTTGTGGGGCTAATAACGATAATATATACATACATACATACATATATATATATATATATATATATTTACACGCACTATCGAGCCGAGTCTGATTATATGTTATCGTAAGGACGGGCGGTGTTGGTGGCAAAGAGACGGACGAAGACGCGGAGTAGGAAAAAAAAACAAGAAACATCTAATTAAAACCAATTTTGTTATTTTTTTTTATTTTCCGTCGCTTTCGCTAAATTATTTATCGTACGTTCTCGTCTCGTCGCCTCTCGTTTTACCGTACTCACGGTGACCATCGTTATTACTAATCGGTATTCAAAACGCATTTGAAGACGTATCGATCGTTATCGTCATATAATATACCACCTTGTAGAGGTCACTGGTGAAACGTTTGCGTTTTACGCACAAATACTACGAAAACAACCCGTTGTGCCGTCTACTATCTGGTCTAAGATCGTGTTGTATATTATTTTCGACATAGTCACTACCGTCGTCTGTTCGCTTATAGGTTGGTGTGACGTACAATACACCGCGTGCTGTTAATTTCGGTTTCTTAGAGAACCCGTCTATCGAACAGCTACTTTCGATTGTACCGATTATGAAATTGCAAGAAATAGATAAATAGCTACCTTTTTTTCCTAGTATTTTAGATAATGTAGAGAAGAAATTTCATTTTTTTTTATCGATAGGGCAAATACCGTGGAAAAAAAGAAATGCCTATTAATGTTTATAACGTCGAGTAACAAGATCAATCAAAATCCCGTTACAGCCCTAAAGACTATTACGCCCTCAGCTATGGCATAACTTTCCCATAACAGAAACATAGACAATATTATAACGTTTTAATTAAAACTATCGCGTAACATATTTTCAAACCGCAACTGTCGTAGTTTTAAATTAGAAACGACGGGAGAGGAAAAAATAGTTGAATAGATTGTATTGAAAAACAACCTACTGGTTTTATTTTCGTTGAAATATCACGTAAAAATCATTAACACCGACATTTACCCGTATTCATTACAATAAACTAACGTACAATCGCAATAACAGCTTTTACACGCGATAAAATTATTAAAAATTACACGTTAATTACGTTAATTTTTTATCGGGCTATATCGTGCTTGTTTCTTCCGTTTTCTCTCCGGTTCTTTATGTGTCTGTACGATTTTATGACATTTATATGTGCGTAGAAAGTTCGTAATACGTTCGTATTCCTATATTAAAAACTGCAAAATAGTATTCGAAGTACCGTAATGTTGAACTTTATACTAAATTTGTGTATAAGGTCGTGGTAAATTATAATACGTTTTTTATATTCCTTAAGAATTATACGTTGCTCATCTTTACATAAATTTAAATCGGGTTTTTACACGAATATAGTGACGTTACGTCTCAGTATTAATAATCGTGCAGCACGTTGTTTGTGTATAATGGTAATAACGGTAAATTAATTTGTCATTAATAAATTAATGGCGATTTACAAATACACAAATATCAGTTAACTACTTGTTACAACCGTAAAATGATTATTGGTTTGATTTAATAATTACGCGAGTTGTACAACACGAAAATTGTACGATTTTATTTATGCAATTTAGAGTCTATTCCTAAATTATAATGCCAATTACAATCATATATTGCGCACGAAACTTTTATTCTAAAATCGAAACGACCCATATAAGTGTATAAATATGTACTTGAAATAAGTATTATAAAAATCGTCGGCATGAACCATTTGGTTATACGTCGCTAGTGAAATTATAGGAAACATTATCTTAATTTTTTAATTTAAATAATTAAATTTGTAATATTTTCAAGCACGCCGATAAATTATTTTTCGTTAAATTATCGCCGAGGCATATGATATTAACTACGTTCTAATTAGAGTTTTCATTAATGTATAAAAACGAAATGATGCATTAGAAAAACAATTTCTTTACGAATTAGTCACAATCACACCTGTCGATTTCTATAAATTCTAAGCAATTAACACTATAATATAAAAACAACTTCTCCTTCTGAACACTCGGTGATTTAAATGTGAAAAGATATCGTTAGAAAATTTGAATGGCTTAGCCAATGTATGGAAGAGGGATTTTTGAATATTAAAATCTAATTTTGTTATAAAAAGTTATTTTATTCAAAATATTTTTGGAAACTTAATCACGTATCAGGAAAAAAAATTATTACAGTAATAGAGGTTATGAGGAATTTCGCTACCACAAGTTGAGAGAAGTGATGAAAATACATCCCCAAAAATAAAAAAATCGTGACTACGCGCTAGAAATATTTATTATTTCTACTAGATAAACTAAACGTTAGTTTTAATATTTAATATTATTTCAAAAACTTCTAAATTTTTGCTTATACATATTTTAATTTTTAAAAAATATTCGGTACAGTTGTTTTAAACGAAATAAACATAAATGTTTAATTTTCTTAAATTAGTGTTAGTGTTATAATGTTTTATAAACCAAAAATATACTATTACGTTGCACAATACGTTTAAGTTACATTAACGGTGAAAAAACAGCCGTCTAGCGAACAATTTTAATTAAAATAATAGGCGAGTAGTTAAAACAAAATAAAAATAAAAATATTTCTACAATTATGTTTAATTTACGTAATTGTGTTTTCGAAATAATATCTAAATATATATATATATATATATATATATATCGAAAATATTGAAACGCCACAAAATTTGAACAAACGTTTCAAATATTGAAATAAAGAACGTTTTTAGGGTTTACTTTTAAATTTTCGGTAAAAGCGTTGGTTTCGTCAAATGTTAATAATCTATGTCGTTCAGAATTACGGAAGATGACGGGCCCGTAGGCAATATTCGAAGAACAACCAACGCGCTGTGAATAATAATGTTATTTCTTTTTCATAGTAAACATTTTATTCTTTATCGTCGTACCGTAAAACGTGTAGGAGTATTGTGATATAATAATGGTGGTTACGAATGTTTTTAACGTCACTCGACCTATAACAAGGCGTGCAGATGATAATGTCGTCGTGGCTGTTATTCGAGCTTGTAAGTTTTCAACATAATATTCAATGCGTGAACCGACTCACGAAGTGGTATACTTCACGGGTGTAGGTTTTTGTTTTATATAAATAAGTAAACGATCGTAACATATATATATATATACATCGTTTGTTTAAAAATATTCACACACCTAATGTGACGCGTTATGACATAAAAATATGCAATTACACGTTGTTAGTATACCTACCTAATGTAGCATATCTATTACAGACGTTGTGTGCATTTATAATACTTGATGACAACGGACTAGCGAAGTATAACTTGTCGATATATATTTTCCATCGACGGTTTTATATTTTTTTAGCCGAGCGTTAAAGGCGTACATTAATTTTATAATCGTTATAAGTCACATTCATAAACAAAAAATTTCATTTCTCAAACCCCTCGTGTTTAGTTATAATTATGAAATCTTTCGATTGTTTTTAGTG
The DNA here is from genome assembly GCA_025469175.1 of Geopemphigus sp. TES_GeoC_2020. Taxonomy (NCBI): domain Eukaryota; kingdom Metazoa; phylum Arthropoda; class Insecta; order Hemiptera; family Aphididae; genus Geopemphigus; species Geopemphigus sp. TES_GeoC_2020. Next base: position 24,730 of record JAIPRN010002323.1, read on the forward strand.
GTTTTTTTTTAATATTCGTAAAACAGTAAAATAAAATATTTAAAATCGTAGTTTAGCATTTATTTTAGTGCATATTTCGTAAATGCAACGTTATTTTCGAAAAAATGTTTCCATTCTGTATACAATTTTAAATATTTTGGAATTTAATAATCGTTTCGGTTTTTATTTCAAATAATTTATCATTTTGAAGATCTAGAAATTTGTATTTAAAGGTTTATAATATCCGTTATTATAGTTATAATTAAAAAAAACGAACAAATTCGTAAATATCAAGCCCGTTAATTTTTTTTAACGCTTATACATTTTGAATTTCTAATGTTTGTACTGAAATGTGTAATTTCGTTGAATATTTAAAATTCGTGTTTTTCTTACGAAAAATAAAAATTTCGTTTTATTATTATTTCGTTACTTATAAATTTATACACGAACGCAATGATTTATTATTGATATAAAGGTCTTATAGTAAAATAAGAAATCCGCGTTAATGTGAATGAAACTATTGACACGCGTGTCAAATTCGTTTCCTGTTCGTACTTAGGTTTTTTATAGTTTATTTAGGAAAGGTGATTTACGCAACCCTGCCCATAGATCATTGTTTATTCGGCCGTTGTTTGTTGTATTTACTCGTTATTAAGCTTCGGACGCGACTCGTGTTTCAGAGAGAACCACGTGGCTCAACAGCCGACCGTGTTGTTCAAACGGACCAGACACCACAAGGGTTCGATATATTGCATGTCGTGGACGCCGGACGGTTCCTTGATAGCCACCGGAAGCAACGACAAAACGGTGAAGCTGATGAAGTTCAACGCGGACACATCAAATCTGGAAGGCCAGGAGATCGAGTTGGCTATGCACGATGGCACGGTCCGGGACGTTTGTTTCATCGAGGACACTACCAACAGGAGCAGTTTGCTGATTAGTGGCGGCGCCGGTGATTGCAAGATATACGTGACCGACTGTGAGACCGGACAACCTTACCAGGCGCTTAGCGGCCATTCTGGTGCGTATAAAATATAAATAACCAACCGAATTACCCGGCTTTGTCCGTGCGTAATTATCAATAAAAATGTACTTTTCATACACTATTTCAACGTTATCGTCGGTCATTTTTAGCGATTTATATATACTAAATATTTTAAAATAATCGGAAAACAACGATCGGTAAATATGATTTTTAACAATTATGGAATTTGTTTTTCTCAAAAAACGACGTATATTAATAAACTATAGCAAAAAGATTTTCAAAGATTCAATGTCCGATAAAGTACGACATCGATGTTGGAATATATCGAAAGTACCGTCTTAATTTTTTTAACAATTTCGAAAATAAATATCGACGTAAAATTCAAAATTCGAACTACCTCTTGGACACGCTCGAAAGTTCAGAGAACGACGGTGATAAATTCAATTACCATATCCCAAGCGATATAGATTTTAACTCGGGACCGGTAAAATGGTAATTGTACTTTATATATATAGCCGTCCCATACGGCGTTGTCCGTAACTATTTATACGTTATTCCAATATAATCGACGATATAGTACAGTCGTAACGTAAAAATTAAATAATTTTTGTAGTTATATTATTGGTGACTACAACGTGTTTACTGATGACCGTTTAAGAACGTGTTTTTTTCGCGATTTGATTTTATTATAAGTTGTCGAGAACCACTTAATCGATTTTGATAAAAATAGATCGTAGTCTACAACCTTCACGAAAACCATAAGGAATCAGACAAAAAATATTTCGTCGAAATCTGTTGTTGGTAGGTTGTGTCGACATTTTTGCTGATATAGAAACAAACATTTCCTCTTTACATATAATGTCGGATTGTATCCGGTGAATTGTTAGCGAACAATGGTCGTCGGTCGATTACATTTTGTTTGGCAACATAGTCGATAAACGATACGGGAATTGGGTCATCAATTCTAATAGTAAACCCGATAATTGTAAATTAGATCACCGATATCTATTTTCAAATATCACTTAACGTTACGTGTTTTAAGGACGATTTCTCGAGGGTTTACGGTTTAAGGCGGCTACAGACTATATGATTTGGTCGGGCCGACCCGGTCGGTCGGGCGATCAGATAAAACGGCCACCTGACAAGACCTGACTAGGATTAAAGTCAGACGACACGCCCACACACGACCTGATATTGCAGCTGATCTGTCGGCCCGACCAAATCATATAGTCTATAGCCGCCTTTACAAAACGAATTTGACTTTAGTGACTTATTGGGATATAGATTAGGCGAGCGTATATATATAATATTGTGAACGGCGTGTGGAACCGTCGTTAATGTTAATAAACAACTTTAGTCTACTATATGATAATGTTCAAAGTGAATATTTTGCGAATGAACAAAGTTACTTCGTAAGAGTTGGATAGAAAAAACGTGGCCGGATATCTGACTGCCTAAATAACCGTTACGACCGCGATTTGTTGTGGTATATACTATACTTACGTTATTCACGCACAGCGCTTCGTTTATTCGCGTAAACGATAAAATTATATATGATCGCGATCGCGCATAAATACGTAACTTAAAGAAAGAAAAACGTGATTTTGTTTACAGGACACATATTGTCGTTGTACAATTGGGGAGGAGCTATGTTCGTGAGTGGCAGCCACGACAGGACCATCAGATTTTGGGATTTGCGAACGAGAGGATGCGTAAATATCGTTACGCCGAACACTTCTTTAGCTAGTCGGGTTAGTATGATATATCGTCATTCACGTATAGTGAGCACTTAGATCGGAAAATGTATAAATCGCGCGTAATTGCGAGTAAACGACGGTGGCGTTCCCCCAATCGAATACATTTGATGGTAAAAAGAAGTTTTCAATTTCGATTATCGGTCACGAATTCGGATTGATTAAATTGGACGCCAATGTTTTAAAAACCGTATTTGTTCGTCGTTGGTAATGCGCGCGCGTTGCTAATCTATATCGTATGACTTACGTACGTTTCATCCGTCTCCTGTGTTCGTTTAATATTGAACGGAATATTAGGAATAATAGGAGGGGACTGGCGCAAAGACGGGGATCGTCTCCGTTTTGGTGTACATGTGGGCGTGTGGGTCGTAGAAACGATTTTATATTATGCGTGGTCGTCGTGTGTAGCGTAGTAAGATCGAACGAGTACAAACGAGCGTCGAAGGAGAAAAACGGTTCGTTTTCTTTTCGTAATTACACGACGATTGACGAGTATGTACACTTACGAAATTATATTCTCATTACGCGCGGGCCGCGAGCGAATTGAAACGGAACGATTATTGATAGCGCGAATCGTTGAAACGAACAAACGGAAAACTACAAAAATCGCGACGCGAGACGGAGTACGAATGTCGCGCCGAGTGTATAAAATCACGCGGTGGCGCCATGTCGGAACGTGATGTAGTACGAGTTGAGAAACGTAATGTAGAACGGGAAAATGCTGATCGAATTATTCGACGGCGTATTATTTAATAAACCGTTTTGTAACGATGCGAAATTTCAAATACACCAAATTACCGGCCTGGTCGTGGAAAAATATTTCCCCGCTAATGGCAACCCGGTCCGATTCGAATCTTATTCGTTTCGTTTTGTCGAAAACTACTTAAAACCCGTACCAAAATAAGACGGCGCGGTATTCGTTTAATTTTTGCGATCATACGGACACGTAACCACCGGAGATTATACGACGACGGTTAGCTTTAATAATTATTGTTCCCCGTTAAAAAAAATGTTCGACGTCGATTGTACGTAGACGACGATTGCGTCATGAAAGCGGTTCTCAAATTCGCGACGTTGGATTTTGGGCGCATACTGTGTGTTTGTAGCGTGTGCCTGACAGGACGGTACCGTAAAATACCGACAATAACGTCGCGACGCGTTTCGAACAAAATCGGTCGATCCGAATGCCCGAAGGCATTTTGAGTGTTTTGACGATATGATCGGGTAGCTAGTAGTAGTAAAACGGTTCCGGGTGGCCTACGCGCCCCCCAAATCGTACCGTTAACAAATAACGCGATCGCGTAATTCGCCGTTCTCCTACACAAATACGATTGCGTTCCGCAGGGTTCCCCGGTGGCCGCCGTCTGCGTGGAACCGTCCGGTCGGCTGTTGGTCAGTGGTCACGAAGATTCGGCGTGCGTACTGTACGACATCCGGGGTTCGAGGAGTTTGCAGTGTTTCAAGCCGCACTCGGCCGACGTGCGTTCGCTGCGTTTTTCGCCGAGCGCGTATTATCTACTGACCGGAGGGTACGACAACAAGCTGGTGCTCACCGACCTACAAGGTAAAATGCCTATTATTCGCCAGTCTCTGCCTAATCGGGAGGCGCTTGGGCGCCCATTCATTCACGTTCGTCGCGCTAACTGGCGAATTTTCAATCGGTCTACGTCAAATCGCGAAACAAAAATATCCGTATAACGCGTTACGCGACGTGTTACACACTGTCCCCCCCCAACCAAACGATTTTTTTTAGCGTCGTCCGTAGTCCAAAGACGAGACGTACACGTGAATAACGATATTCCGCGTTTAACGTTATTTCAATGTTCCATTCGAAATAATACTCTAAAATTACCGTCGTCGAGAACGTACCACCTGGGTACCGACCATGGGGGGGGGCCTTCGAATTTTTCGATTAGATATTCGTTTTGAATATCACGGAACAAAAATCGTAAAATGTCCGTAAAACGTTTTGTTGTATTCTAATGGTTACGGACGCATTTGGGTATTAAATGCAGCTCGCGTCGTTTACATAATACGTTTGCACGATACATTTACTTCCTACTATTATTAATTGAAGTACGTATACAAAAATATCAAAAGTTACGTGCTTAGTCGAGCCTTTTTGGTGCGTTACATAGTTTAGGTTTTTGTAAGAACAGTTTTTTTAAATCGTTTAAACTTAATTAATAGAAAAGTACATTTTTTTACGTCTTTGATTTATGACTTTTTTTTATTTCGTTCATAAAACACAATTGTCTTATTATTTAGAATTATTGAAGGGCTGTTTATTAAGACAAAAGTAGAAGAGTTCCTAAAACAGGATTTGTGAATAATAAATCGTTGAAAACTTTTTTATTATTTCGTATTTGCCATATAATTCAGCGAAGTTCAAAATAAACGCCGATTTCTATTTAATCTACTTGAATTACATTTTGTGCACAAAAACTTAACCTAAACACTTCACATAAAATTTGGTTTCGTTCAGCTGAACGTTTTTAAACATTTTGTTTTCATATCGTCGAAATAATTCAAAACAAAAACTTTTAGATTACGTTTTTGTATTTTTTTTTTGTTTCTTTAACATTGGATACGTGTTTGTTTAAAATTATTTTTTGAAACCCTCCGAATATTGTTAATGTTTTGTTAAGTACAACATTATATACTGGGATAATATTTACAGTATTGCGTTTACGAATAAATAACGCGCTATTTTGTTTCATAGGTGATTTGACAACAACATTGCCAAGTGTGGTGGTCGCTCAACATCAGGACAAAGTAATATCAGGACGATGGCACCCTACAGATTTTTCGTTTTTAAGTACCAGCGCTGATAAAACAACCACCCTGTGGGCTTTACCACCGTACAAATTATAACCAACGAAATCAATATTGTAATGTAATTTAAATTAATTGTTTACGCTACAGCTTTACATATTACGAAATATTGGAGTTATTTTTATTTTTCGTAATAAATAAAATTACATTTTTAAATCAGTGATTTTTGCTTACTTACGAGCTAACATTTAATAATTAACCACTTGGCGTTTATTTTGGAAATTTTTTGTCTTTACTTTTATTGTTTATTTTATATATACGTAATTTGTTCTGTATCTTTTTGTTACAATTTTCTAATTCTACCACCTGTTTTATTTTTGTTAATGATATTGTATTTTTATTTTTCAAAATTTTAATATAAAATACGTGCCTAAAATTATGTACAGTTATTGTGTTTTGGTTTTTTCTTTTAGTTTTAAGTATTATTTTTCCATTCAGATTACTCATCTAAAATACTATAATACAAATAAATTGATTTAGAATCGTGTTTAAATCAAAAGTACCGTGCTTGTTATTAAACCTAAAATTTAAAATATTAGAGAATTCATAATAAAACTATAAAAATATGCCTAAATTATTGCGTCGGTGAAGATTATAAAATGAAGAAGAACTTTATAATTTTAATATCATCAAATTCGTATTTTTTATTATATTCATTTTATTTATAGTTCATTCTATTTTTATCAATTTTTCATTTTGTCATTTAACTTGTGTACCAACCTAGTCAAAATTCCATTAAAACTTTAGAGCAACTATTTCAACGATAAAGATGCACTATATAAGAATTTGGCCCTTATCCCTTCTTTCTGTTATCAATTACCTATCAAATCTGGTTTATAATTTAGTGTAAAATCGGTTGTTATGAAATCTAAATATAAATTATAAATAATTATTTTTGGTTTTAGTCAATCTTTTCAAAACACGTGAATTAAATATATCATTTTATATATTATATTTTAGTTTAAGTGGACTGGCAATAATTATTTCATTACTATAGTTAGATATTTTTTTGGAACATTGTTTTTCAATAATGTTTTGGTTTTAAATATCTTTCAGTGATTGTTTTCAAATTTTAATAACAAATACAATAATATCGAATATTTTAATTAAACAAGTATTAAATTATCGATTTTTGCCACGTTATTGTACACTCCATCTTGAAAAAAACCAACCTTCATAAGTTACATAAACTCATTTAAACAGTGTTTTTAAAACAATTTGTTATAGTTTCGTGTGAATTCGATTAATTAGATTTCATATTTATTTTGTAAATCCTATTGATATAAAGTACTCATAGTAAAATATTCAGTTTAACGTAACTGTACATTCTATGGGTAAACCTAAACTATAGACAACATATGTTGTTTAGTAATTTGCATTTTATCACTAATGTGTTGTAATTATCAAAATGGAACAAATAAAAATTAAATTAACAGAAAACTGAAAAGTATTAGTTTATAAATACATGTCATAATTTTTGAGAAATTTGTAGAAATATTTCGGAAATTTTTGAAATAATTGTTCCAATCTATACGTATTTATTTTCTATTTGTTGTCGCGTATTATTAATAATTCACATTAAGCGGTGACATAGTGACATATCCTGATAAACAAGGCCCTAGAAACGTATTAAAAATTGTTCATCATGTTTAATTTTGCTTTTGTAGGCTAAACATAATATTACTTTACTAGTTCGTCTGTGTCTATAAATTATATATAAAATATCTATAAATTGTTCCTACAGTCATTTATTAAGTAAATAATGTCTAAAATGACTTCTCAATGATAAAAAGTCATACGCTACAAA
>JAIPRN010002324.1:0-32081 GCA_025469175.1 Geopemphigus sp. TES_GeoC_2020
GTAAGCGTAGTGGAGGAAAAATGTAGCGATCGGGTACGTTTTATTTTTTTTTTATACGCGCGCGCGCGCGCGGGCCTGTGTGTGTATATATTATTATTATTACGTTCTTTTTTTTATTTTACGCAGACGCGACCAATGGGGTGATGCCGAAAGAGAAGCTGCTGAACTATGAGCGCCCTCTCTCCCCCGAAAAAATACCCCCGCGTCCTACTTTTATTACTACTACGGCGATGCCACTAACACAACTACTACTACTACTTACTACTACTTACTACTACTACTACTGCTTACTACTACTACTATTACTACTTACTACTACCACTACTACCAATACTACTACACCTGCAGCCGATACATATTTACACGCGCGCCGCCGCAGCTAAGGTTTTAATTGCGAACGGAGAACGGTCGCGGGCGGTGGACGCTGTGGCGACGTGAATAAGGAAAGGGATGCGGGTACAGGGGATAAAAATACGCGCGCAGCCTCGTACCGGGAGGGTGATTTCGTCCCTGCGCCCGCCGCCCGTCCCCACGATCACGTAACGCGCGTGTGCTTCCACCCCTTTTTTACATGACATGACGACTGCTGACGCTTTTTGACACGGCGGCGTCTCTCCCTACCACCGCCACCACTAACACTGCCGTTCCTACCACCAACCATCTCCAATACCATTACCGCACGCGCGGCCCTCCGCCGGTTGTTATCGTCGTTTCCCCTCCATCTGCGCCCGGCGGACGACCTCGCCGTATAGTTTCTCCGATTATCGCTTTGCCACAACCGCCGCACCGCAACACCCTTACCCATACACCCGCCAAAGTCGTCCCCTCCCGGTGTTGTTGTCGACTTCGTCGTCGACACCGCCGCCGCCGCCGCCGCCTACGAAAACAATATCTGAAAATATTCCGAAGGTGAATCCGAATGAAAATGATATTTCCTACGGTTTCGTATTTATTCTTCCATCCCTTCCGCGACGGTTCGAAAGCTGTACGGTCGAACACGAAAACGCGCCGTATATGTGTTTTTGGGGGGAAGGAGGGTGTAGTATATACGTAGTGTTCGGCGTTTTTTTATTTTTTTTTGTTTTCTTCTGCAATTAGTCCCCGCCGTGTTCCGGCCATCGGTTTTTCCTCCACTCGCCACCGTCCGCGTCCCGGAATACCGTTTTTTAATCAAGTATTTTTCGATTTAGACCTTTTTTCGGTCGTTTTTGTTTTTTCAAACGACGTTTATTAATAACAATAACGATGAAAACGTCGCGAAAAAAACGAAAAAAACTTTATTCCTAAATTCGGTCGAAAAAACGCCCGTCGTCCTGAAGAACGTTAAATAAACCTAAAACAGCGTAATAATTCGTGGTCGTGTGAAAACGCAAAATCTATTTCTCGGGCTCGTACGCACGTGCGGGACGGGATCGAAACGGTCGAAATATATACGGTCGTCGGGCTTATTGGCGCGTGCACGGACGGCGGAACGGTGAAGAATATCGAATAAATGCGTCGGCGTTCGCCGTCCGGCCCGGGGCGGCGAGAACAAAAGGGTAACGACAAACAAAACGACGAATATCGCGCGGCCGCGTCAGACGTCCGAACATATCGGACGGTCCGATAAGGGGCAGCCGCTGGTCGGGTGGGCGGACGGTTTTCGGGTGAATTCGCGAGCTTAACGAAAACAAAAAACAACTAGTCGATAAACGTTTCACACGCGCCCGAAATCGTGTACGTCTTTATAAACGTACGTCGACGTAATTGTCGCGTTTCGATCGAAATATTAATTAATCGTTCGATATTGTAACGGTCAATTTCCTGAGACAATTGTCACGTGTTCGTTTGTACGATCGCCATATATCTCTTTTAACGACGAGCAAAGAAAAATCACGTTGGGTTTGTGGAACGACTTGTTCGTATTGTTTCGTCATAGAGTATCAGTTATTTTTGTAACCTTTGGCGACCCGACGTTCGGATCATTTCGCCCCGGGGAAAACAATCGTCGATCGAAACGTCCGCCGGGCCATCCGCTTAAGCGTTACGCGCGCCCGTGGCGTTTTACTAATTTTCTACGTACACCGTCGAATTTGTGGCGCGTAGGCGGTGTTTCTTTTGTTTTTTCGTCGCCTTTTCCGTTTCGTGAAACGTACAGATAATTTGTTTCGCGAAGCTGAGAAAACCGCGCGTTTTCAACCGCGTAACCCGGAAATTCGGTCGAGCGTTTTACGCCGAATAGTATTCGATCGTCGCGATACGATTTATAGGTTCGCGTTTTTAATTCCGCTTACGAGAATCGAACGTTTTAGCCAATACGAGTATCGCCATGTTAACGATTCTCTGAACGTCGCCGTAACCGTCGTTCTTTTCGCGCAGATATCCTATAGGGAATCCGTTCGTGTTCCGACTATTTCGTAGGTTTTGCGACCAACCGGGCCGACGATTTTCGGAACCAGACGATCGTGTTCGGACATTTTCCTTCAAAATAAACGCGTTCATAAATCGTCCCGAGCGATGAGTACGCCCAGCTCCGTTCTAGGCCGTTTCTCCGCGATTTGATTCGCTTAAATCGTAACGACGATAATAATAACAATAAGTCGAGCGGAGCGAACCGAGAGAGACTCGCGCCTGGAACACACGCGGTATCACGTTCGTGTTTTCAATATAGGTTTTGCGAAATATATATATACATTTAGACGTAGAAGAACACGCAAAATAAAACGACGTATCTAGGCGCGAAATATAAAACATTATTATTATTAAGCGAGGCTATTTGAAATTCACGGCGTAATGAATAATGTTAAACAGCCGGTTGAAAATTAAAAATGCCGAGTTCGCCGTTGAATATGAATATGACTATTTTCGAGGGGGAAGAGTGTAAGAGAGAGAGAGAGTGAGTGTGTGTGTGTAAGAGAAAAAGAGAGGGTGAATGAATGTGGGAAGGGTGAGCGAGAGAGAGAGAGAGAGAGAGAGAGAGAGAGAGAGTATACGGCAGATAACGGTACAGCGGAACGGAGCACTTTCGCAAAACTGTTACGATCAATAATTAAAGGTCTAAAACATTTACGAACGGTTACGTAAAACTTCGGAGTTTTATCGCTTTGCGTACGACTAAAAACGTAGGAACGGCACTTCCTGAAGTATAACCCTTGCCAAACGTACATTGATAAAGCCGTGTTCGCGGAATAAATTATATTTATACGCGTGTACGTCACCGTAACGTAATGGCGGATATTATTACTGTTACGGCCGGGTAGGACTGGCGTAAAAAAAAACCGACGTTCGCCGATATTGCTAAAACTGTCGGTATTGTTCGCGTTTATTTACGCGGTCCGGTGTTCGACGGTCCGTTTCGTACACGCGCGGTGTTCCCGAACGAAATTGCCGGTATAAAATCGACGGCCGAAAACGAACTAATACGTACCGACGAATAACGTACGTAACACGAGCCGGTCGTGGTTTTTTTTTTTTGGTCGGCCGCGGATCGTTGGACGGGACGACCGCGACACGAACGGACGGACGCGCGCGGCGAATACCGCGATTCGTGAACACGAAGGGGCCGGGGAATACGTATCGGATCGTATTACTATGGCGACCGTTTCGTGTCCGGTCGAATCGAACCGCGAACGAATGGTAATTAAGCGATATGCGTACAACGGCGGTGCGTGCGGCTGGTAAACGACGGAAAATGGAAACGAATCCGGCACGGCCGGTTAAACGTCGGATGGGCCGCGACTCGGAAGCGAACTCGACGCGCCGTTCGTTTCGTCGCGAATTTAATGACGTCCGCGCTACGCCGGCTCGTCCGGACACGAGCCGGTGTCGCCGGACGGTATGCGATCGGCCGGTCGCGTTGCGTCCCGAAATTCGAAACTGGCACCGGGGGGGGAGGAGGCGACTCGACGTTCCGCGGTACACGAATTAGGTCGTCGTTAACACACGTGTTTTTTATTTCAACCCCGACCGTTCGTGAACGTACGCCGCGTTTCTGAAAATAACGGACGTATTGCCGACCCGGCTACTTTAAACACGTTTTTCCGCGTCGCTCACAGCGAACCTCGCGTCGGAACCGTCCGTACATAACCGGCCCCAGTTGTGGAAATGCGCCACGTTGTTTCAAATCGAGAATTCGCACCGGACAAAATCGGACGCGCGGGGACGCATTTTCCGGGCGATTATCACATTAGGCTGGCAAACAGAAAACGCGCGGCTTTACGCGTGGTCCGTATGGAATTCCTACGTCGTTTCGTCGACGAACCGGAAATTTCGAAAAAATCCCGTACGTCTGGTAACCATCCGCCCAACCCTCTCCCCTATACGTTTTCCGTTTTCACGACCGACCGACCGACATTCCCCTCCTCGTTGACCATCCGCCACTTTGGTTGTCCGGTTCCTTATTTCCCGCAAAAGGGTCCCGGCTCGCGCGCCCCGCCAAGCCTATCGATAATCTCACCTCGGCGCCACCGACGTCTCGATACGTCTCTCACAGCCGACCGCGATTTCGGGTCGACCGCTGTGGTCGTGTTAATTACCTCGATCGACCACGAGTTACGGCGTTACGTCGTCAAAGTAGGTCGAACGCGTACGGATTTGTCGACGAGTCCGGTGGGCGGGCGGAAGGAGTTTGTATTACGGAAAACATCCCCGGTGACGTTATGTTGTTGCACACGCCACCGTCGACGATACGGCAAGTCGGAAATGTTCTCCGAGTTTACCCGGACGAGTTGCGCGAAACAATCCACACGCGCGCGCGCCGTTCGATCCGAATTATGTGTTTGACGAATATGGTCGGTTACAAAATCTGTACAACAAAATCTGTACTCTTCTCTCAAAATGGAATACGGTTTACAATCGTAAACGGACGACAGCGACGACGGTTTTGTCGACCGGAAAACGGCGATACCTGTTGGACGGCGGACGTTTTTACGTCTCCGGTGTCGTTTTTCCGGTTTATAATTCGTCCGGAGATCGGCCCGTCGTATCGTCGTCAGCCGTATAAAACGATAATGGAAACGACGGTTTCGTCGCGATTTATCGACGTTACGCAACAATCGGGCCGTTCGGCGCATCACGACGGTACGAAACGTTCGCCGTTTCCCCGGGACGGTTCGCGATTGCGTAACGAATCGATATTCGTACTCGGGATTGTTACGGCGCGCCGCCGCTAATGATAACGACCGGTGGCGAAAATCGCGCGTTCCTTTTCTTACTGGGAGGGAGGGGGGGCAACGACGTGGAACGGAAACGTGAAACGTATTTTCGTTTATGTCGTTGGCGTGTACGCTCCCAAGGCTTGGTTCGCGTGAACAGCGTTTATTTGGTCGGTGTTCGCGTGAATTTGCATTTTACGCGTATGAGCGCACGTTTATATTATCGTCAGTGGAGTTTTGTGTTCCGGCAAAGATGGACGTCGCAGTATGCTCATACTGAGTTTACATAGAAGAAGGCAGCGTGCGAAAAAACAATTTAACGGCCATAGTTTTTAAAACGTGAAATATTTTTTATGAACGTTAATTACGCGAATCGTTATACAATTATTCGTTAGTAAACGTACATTTGTTTACGCGTTAACTAATTAAAAATACCGACCGAGGACGTTTTCTCTTTCTCCCGTATCACTTTTGTGTACACAGAAAATGAGAGCTATCCCTTCCCAGGCGTTTCTTTTCGTGATTTTGTCGAGGTAAAAAAATTGTCCCGAATCCAGGGCCCATTTTCAATTTCGTCAATAAAAATGTCAATACTGAATCCATCCGTTGTTGTAGACGAAACACAGTAACGTGAAACAAGTACGGAAAATCGTGACAGGGATCTAATCGCCTTGAAGCGCGCGTCGCAACTGAACACGTCAAAACAATGTTCAAACAGATAGGTTACTTGCGTTATCCCTGCGTCAGAACGCGCGTTTACAATTATAATACAACCGCTACAACTGTACATATGATAACGGGCGTTTGAACATTGTACAGATTTGCATTGACGTGTACAGTTGCGACGCGTGCTTGAAAGCGATTAGATCCCAGCTACGATTTTCGGTATTTGTTTCACGATACTTTTCTTCGTCTACGACAGTGGTCGAATTCAATACTGACCTTTTTATTGACGAAAATGAAAAAAGGCCCTCGATTTGGGACACGACAAGTCGCGATTACTCCGACGAAATCACGAAAACGGGGGGGAGGGGCACAGGAGCGTACAAAAAAGGCGTCGATACGCGCGTACTTTTTGACGCGCGTCGTAGGATTACATAACCGGTTATGAGAGCAGTGGCGCACGAGTAACGCGCGTTTAAAACGGACGTCGAATTTCATCTCTAAATGTTTAATTGTTTTTAAACGCGAGTGTCGGCCGCGTGGGGTCGCACGGACGCGTTTTCGTATAGCGCGTTACATTCTATCCGGACGGTAACCTAATCGAATGATGTCACTGACAAGTAATTTTGCCCACGTTTATCGTACGACTTGACGTAACGACCGTTTGTATACCGTTCACGATTTATTAAACGAACCCGATATTCCCTCCTAGTCCGTTCGTGTTTCGGGTATAAATATGTTAAAGAAAACCAAAGGACGGAACATCGTCCGGGTCCGTATTTCAGAAAAAACCTCGTGAAAGTAGCGCTTAGGTACTTCACCCAAGTAACTTTACAACCAAGTAGATATACAAGTAAGATACAAGATCGACGACAACAAAACTTTCGAACGGACGTCATACCGACCGGTCGTGTGCGCGCGTTTTTCGTTCGGCGAAAACCGTCGCGACGGAAACTCGCGTACATACGTTCACGACGGTTTCGGTTTTGCCATTTCGCCGTACTAATTATACCGACACGTTCGCTCGCCGGGGGACTTCCCTCCCCCATCCCGGGCACCGGCGATAACGTCGTAGTAAAAATACTGCGCGTACGCGCGTTACGAAAACGAGCGATAACGTCGCGTCTTACGTTTTTGAACCACTTGAACGTGTGTGTGCGTGTTTTTACGAGCGAATTTCGAACGTCGGTTCGTAAACGGTATGACGAATATTAACGCGGTAAAAAAAATAAAAAACACGCCGAATTCGTTTTCGTACGTCCAAAAGGACAATCCTACCCGGGGACAGGAAGTGGCACATTCGTCAACGTCCGATCGCCGTCAGTCCCCGCGGTCCACGTTCGACGGTCACCAGGTCACCGATTTCCGTCCCTCGGCAATCAGAGCGTCGATCAGTCCGTAATGGACAAGCGGGATTCCCCGGGAGACCGTTAATATATATACACACAACACGTCGCGATTTCGTGGAGGAACGTCGTTCGTAACAATTCGAAAAAAACCGTATTTCGACCGGTGGCGTATTTATGGGACGTTAAGGGTTTCCAACTCCTCTCCAAAAAAATATGTTTAAAAATTTCAAATTTCAAAAAGTGTCGGATCATATAGCGACGGTTGGTTTATTTACGTAAATTATAACGAAGAAAACGAATTATTTTAACGTTTAATGGAAGTATTTCTTCGATTTCGTTAATTTTTTTTGTACAAAACTGTTTATAAAATTCTAATAAAACCGGCGTACGACAATATTGGCGTTTCAAAATTATTTGGTTATTACGACACCTCCTGTCCACCCCCCAGCCCACACTCACGCGAAAAAAGTTTGTAAATACGCCACCGACCTCGACGAATGCCTGTCGAGTTGTTTTTTACCGTAGTCGTCAAGGGTGGCGGCCCCCTTTCGGGGAAGTGACCCAGCCGGCCCGTTCGTGCTGACGGAATGGTCAGACCCGCGCATCCCCGTTCGTGAGAACTGAGCGCTACGACGTACGAGAGTCACCCGTTTCCAAATGCGTACAACCGAGCGCGAGTTTCGGCAAAAGATTTCGTTTCTTTCCCGGACGGCTCTTCCGGTTTCCGTTCGCCCGTGTACAACGTTCACGACGAACGCCGAACGTGAATTACCTACCCTCCCCCCACCCCAGAACGAGTATTGAAATTAGCGTAATTGCGGTAGACGTGTTGTATTCGGCGAACGTACGGAAATTCGATTGGAAATTGCGAATTTAACTCGGTTCTTTTTTTACGCCGCCCGGCCCCGTACTCGAGATTACGTTATTCCGTAACTATGGTTACGGTTGATTCGCGCTTTTGTAACGCGACGTCGTTATTATTATTTTGCCGTCGCGGTTATCGGTCCCGGTACACCGACGGTTCGTGTACGTCGACAAAACGGTAATTATTCATTTTTCGGGCCCCCCCCCACCACCACCAACCCCGTCACCGGCATGGTTGTAACCGTTCGTCCGAATACTGATTCTCCACTACGAAGCTACCCCAATGTGGTAAACGGACAACATTTCGCCGTCGCAGGGACGTCGTTATTAATCCCCTTCGACCGACCCGGAAACGACGGACCGAACCACTGGCCTAGTGTCGTTTATTCGATTCGCCATAATACGATATTCGAACGGTTACGTATCCGACAGTTGTCCCTCCGCCAGTTACCGAGGTAGAAACGAACGATACGCGCGTATTACCGTACGCGTAACGCGTAATTTTCGAAAAAATACGGCGGACCATTAACGTCGCGTCCACCTCCCCGTAATCATTCGCCAAATGTCGGCGGAACAGGCTTCGCCCCCCCCCCCGGAACACTAATATCGTTCGCCGCGCGAACAATACGAAATAGAATTCGAAAACCGCGGGGCCGCGCGTGTAAAAAGGGATTAGTAATCCGCCGTAATAACTACAACGGTAAAAACCGTCCGACGAAGACGAACTCCGAAATGGAAAAAAGATTATTAATTATATTATTAGCCGTGTAACCATGGTAATCGGAAAATCGATAACGTATTCGCCCGTGTGAAATGTTCTTCTGGGTTCCGTGATTCGCGCTCTATGTTTACAATCGGGACGGATATTATTTTTTAAAAGAAAACAAAAACGACCCGTAGGTCGGTTGGGAGGCCGTGTTCGTTTTTCGTCGAGAAATTGTCCACCGCCGTCCGGGTATTCACTTTTCGGCAACCCCGACCGATTACGACGAAAGGACCAACGCGTTCCGTCGGCACTTTTCACGCGCCGTAAATAAAACGAACGTATAGGTAGTTACCCGACGGGAAGTTCGGGCCGATTATCGTCGTTGTAGCCGTTCCCGTTTATTATACGTATTCGACCGTTTCGTCGAAATTCGACCGCCCCGCCCGTACGGCGTTCCCGCCGCCGCGTGCCGGTTTTTTTCCGCCATCCCGACGATTGCCCTTTACCGAAACCGTTACGCTACACACTTCACGCGCGCGCCGTATTCGTTACTACTCGCCCGATTACAATTTACGCGCGTATATATATATATATATATATTCGTCGAAAAGTTTCCGTTTTTATTCGCTTTTACCTTCGCGCGTGGCTTTTTAAGGGTCGCGGTTGTTCAAAGTTATCTCCACATACCCCGCGGAACTTAATATTTTAGAATATAATTCACCGACTTTTCTTACACGCGCAAATAATACGCACGCCGAAAGCAATAATGTATTCCGACGCCCGCTATAATTAAAACGAGCGTAACTCGGCGCGCGCGAAGATAAGTTTCACGCATAATTCCTTATGACATTTACCGGGCCTTTCCAGTCGTACCGCGCCCGCGTATAAGCCCCACACACACCCACCGGTGGAAATTCGAGTACTTTTTTATTCCCCGTGCGTGTACGTTTTACCCGAACTCGGAAATACCGTCGTTGGGACAATTTCGCGTTAGTTCGGTAGGCAGCTGGTTCGCGCGCGTTCCGGCTAAAAGCTTAAGTGTAGTTTTCGCGTTTGATTGATATCGTTCGTTACGGAGACGCGCGGCAACGTCCGCACGCGCGCGCCACTTTCGTCGTCCTTCTTTGTTCGCCGGCCCGTATGTGACGGTAGTAAGTTCGCGGGTCGGTGAAAATAGTCGACACTCGGACGATTCGGCGCGTTTATTATACGGTTACGGGGGGGCAGGGGGGTGGAACGGCGACCGCGAAAGTAATCGCTATTTGTCCGTCGGATTACACTGTCGGTCGCCCAAAACGTGTCGCCGTCCGTAGATTGTTCCGGCGCGGGTTTATTATTTACCACGGCGCCGCCCCGAACACGTGTCCGTTTAATCGCTCGTTTTTATTCGCTTTTAATTTAAAAGTTACCGCCGACGTAGGTTTCGCGTTTTAATCCTACGCGACACTATATTCGCCTTCACAGCGCGCGCGTACATCATCGGGGCGGGGGGGGGAAGAGTAGGACCCGTCGTCGCCCGTATAAAGATCGTTTACGTCGACGCTTGTTTCGGTTAATACGGACGCCGATTCGCTTTTATATTCGCGTTTCACCGATCGTTTTCGCTTGGACGGGTCGATTATTTCTCCAGGCCGCGTACGATTTTATTCGTAATTATTACGCCGTCGCGTCGTCCGGGACGACGATAATAACGACGTGCCCCGTTTAGTTTGTTTTTCGTTTCGAAAACGTTCCGACCCGTTTTCCTACCCGTTGTTCCTAGACTTGTTGAGGTACGGATGTCACCTAATTACGACACCTAGTATGAACACCTTTACGTACCGTTCGCCCGTGTACGCGCTCGCGTCGTGTCTACGGAACGTTCAGACAATGTACGGAAAGGCGTGAAGTGCGGCCAGTGGGGTGGTAGAAAGATAAAGTCTCTTATAAAGGCTCGCTCATTATTTTTCCGTACGGTGTTTAAACGTTTAGCGGATATTCCTCCCCCCCTCTCGGTCCGTACGTTTCCGGTGCGCGCGCAATCGATAAAAGTGTTCGCTTCGACAACGGCGGGTCGTCCGGGCGTACAAACGCGTCGCCGAGTCTAATGTTAAAGACCGGTACGTTGCCGACGGCCGACACTCGAAAACGGGACGAGAGCGTGTTCGTGTAAATCGGTCGTTGATCGGAACGCGCGCGTATTCGTTACGAAAATCCGCCCCAAAAGCGAGAATAAACTCCGGATGGTAAGTGATGGCGGGGGCGAACTTTTTAAAAATTAACGAATTCCGGGGAGGGACACGGCGACCCGAACTGATTTGTATTCGCGATGGACGGTGATTTTTCGGAGGGAACGGCGACGGTGGCGCGAAGTTTTACGCGGAAACCCCGCGTGACATCGGGACAATCGAAATTCGGCGAGGGGGGGAAGAACGAATAACGAGTTTTGGCCGGATCGAAACGCCGTCGCCCCGCGTTATCGTCGTACGGTTTGGACGGTACGTTTTATATACGTATATATATTTAGATACACGATCGGGTTGGGGGATATTGTTCCTACGTGGCGACGATAAAATTGTATCGGAAATAACAACACCGTATTATTTCGTACGAAAAAAAAACGACGCGAGTTATATATGTGTGTGTGTGTGTGTATATAAAAATACCGAAAACGAGTATTCGTTTCGTAACGAAATAACGCGTAACGTAATAAAATCGCCGCGCCGTTACGAAACCGAATAATTGTGTAGGAAAACTGCCGGAGACGCGCTCTACGCGTACAACGCCGAACCATTATTGTTCGCCGCCGTCGGAACCGTCGCGAAAAATACGTAATAACGCCGTTCCGTCGGCGGTATAACTGGCGTCCGTGGCGCGCGCAAGAGGAGGAGCCACCGCAACTGGCGAAACGTTCGTTAATATAAATATCGATTCGTGCGAACGTTTCGCGCGTCGTCGCGGTTTTTTCGTCCGTCTGTTCGTTACGTAACACATTTCGTCGTCGTGACTGCCGAACGCGGACGGCGGCGGTGGCGGCAACAACAAAAACGTACCTCACGATTTCCGTTCGACGGACGCCGCGATCGAATACCGTAATAACGTTTCTCCGGCCTACTACGTAACCATTCAGTGGTCATTCAGTACTACATTACCGTATTACCGTTACCGCGGTTAGCGTCCGAACAAAAAGCGCGCCGATAGTTTCCGTACCGCGACGGACGGACGGACGTGTGGTCGTACTCGGGAAAAACCGCGCGATACGGATTCGTACCGTACGCGCGCCGGTCGCGGTTCCCAATTAGTAACGTCGGAACGTGCGCGACTTCATTTTCGTCCGCTGAAACGTGAGCGCGCCAATCAACCGCGCCCGAAGGCGACGCGAATTCGTCGATTCGTACACTCGGGAGGGAACACCGAAAAATACGCGGCGTTTTTACCTAACGGACAATTTCGGCCGTCTCCGTCAAAACGCGTATTCGTCGATCGCGACGAATGTCCTTGTTCCGTGTACACGCTAATTTGGACGATCCAACTCATTGATATATGGGAAAACAATACCGATCGGTTTGAACGATGATTATTCGCCGGACGCGCGCCAGCCGGCCGGCCGGTAAAACGTACACGGCGATCCGTCGTTATAAACGACCAGCGCGCGTCGACGAACCGTCCCAGTCAGCGAGCGGGGCGACGGTGTACGCGATAAACGTTCGCGGCGAATCGCGTTTTTCATTTTTTTTTCCTTCCATTCGGTCGGCGCGTTCGTTAATTCCCGGGATGTGCTCCGATCGAACGAACGCGCGCGTGTATAACGTTTAAAACGAAATACCGTCCGGCCCGGTAAAATGAAACAAAACGAAACCGTCGCGTAGCTACCGTTCACACGCGATTACCGCGGCCGACGTTCGCGACGAGCTTTCGACGAACACGGCGTCGCGGTCCGTCCAGAAAATCCCTATGCCCATCCCCGTCGTCGTCGTATTCGCGAAACGCCGTCCGCCACGAAATTGTTCTTCGAGCACGGCGGAAACGAGCCGAGAGCCAGGTACCGGTAGGGCTGTGGCGTACTTAAACCGGAATTTAGGGGGGGGAGGGATTTCATTTTTAAACGAATAAATCGACGGCCCTAACGAAACAAGACGTCGTATAGATTATTCGTTTTTATATTATAACCCGTGTCGAAGTTATTAAAAATATTTTAGTTTTTCGTTATTATCCACTAAACGTATACGAAAAAAATTTTACATAAAACTTTTCGGGGCCCCGGGGGGGGGGGAGATTATTCCCAAAACCAACCCGTTAGTACGTCACTGCCAACAGGGTTGCATGGAGGACGTCTAATGGCGCCGGTATACGAAAGGTCGCGCGACATGTGGCCAACGTCGGACGCGCGATAAAAAAACCTTCGAACGTTTTATCCGAAAACGGGTACGACCGGTGGTACTTGCCGAACGGTCCACGCGTATTCCGCGCGTTCGCGTCGAGTTTTTTCATACATTGCGCCCGTCGTTTTCGGGCGTTACGCGATCGCGCGCGTTCCCCGAGACGTTCAACACCTAAACGACGCGCGAGATCTTTGGCCCGCGTAAACGGACCGAAACGTTCGCAGGCGCTCTCCAACGACGCGTCGCGTTCCCCGTAACGAGCGTGTTAGGGAAACCCGTCCCGCCGGTCCCTTTTCGAATCCGCTCGCATTCTCCGGCCGTTCGAAACGCTCGCGGAACAGCGGCCATCGTATATTCGCCGTAAATGTTTTATATACTCGAATGCCCACCTACCTACCCACCTAGCCGGGCGCGTGTTTACGCGTGTATTACGCGAATCCTCTAGGGATGCCCGCGAGACGCGGGAACAAATAGAACGAGTACCGGCCCGAATAATTGGAATAATATAACTCGCGCGCGCCCGTAAACGCACAAAGTTAATTAACCTCGCGGATAATTCCGAGAGCTGTACAATAACGGCGATACGCGCGCCCGTGCACGTCTCGGTACGTGCACGAAACGTTACACCGCTATCCGAAATTGGGTTCTCGGATTTCGCGTCACGCGACTAACGCCGTTTAAGTCGATAAACGCGCGGCATACCGTGGGCAAGCAATTGCGGGTGGCCCGGAGCCGAAAGTTGGTCGCGCGTTCGTTCCGAATAGAATTTCCGAGACGGGTAAACATTCGATACGAATTCGACCGAAAAAACGAACGACCGGTTAAGAAGGAAACGAGAAAAAAACACCAGGCGCGTACAATTTTACCGTATTTCGTTCGTTGTTCCCTCGTAACTTTTCGCCGAGACTATCGATCGGACGGATATGTTGTACGGCCGTCGTTCGGGTATTGAAGCGCCGGCCGGGCAAAATAAATTCCGCCGCTGAATAACGAACGATACCGAATTAAAAATAATATAGTACGCGACGACGCATTTCGTTATGGTAATACCGGCGCTATTTACATATTCGACACCGGTAAACTCTGTATACTTACACTCTCTCCGCGCAGTACCTTTCTATCTATACACACACGCGCACATACCGATCCGTTATTGTCGCCGCGGCGATATTATCGCCGTATATAAATAAAGCGTTACTTCGAGGGTTCGTCGATTGGACGAACAAAAAAAAAAAAACAAAATATAAAAATTAAACGACGAAAGAGGGACGACGGACGTGACGAAGGAGGGACGAGGAATATTGCGTGTTTTTTTCCCGCGACGGTTGAACGGGCCGGATAGTGCGGCGGGAACACGGACGTTCGGACAACATTGTGGCGCGCGCGGTTTCGTCGTTATTATTATACGGTAGGTATCTCCGCTACGGGCGTATTTGTTTTTTTTATTCCGTCGTTCCGTTCGTATATTTCCTCGTTATTATTATCGTTTAAAGTGCCGACAGGGCACCGTGTACGTGGCGGGCGGGTGGTTTCGCGTTTCGACGGTCTCGTCGTTCGTTCGCGCGTTTGTGTGTGTGTGTGTGTGTGTAAGGGGTGGCGAGCGCGAGGAGAAACAGATAAAAATTAATTACCCGCGAAAATATGGCCGTAACTAAGTGTACGGCCGCCGGTGAACGCGAAACGTACACGTCGTGTCCGGTGGCCCGTTCCGATTTCCTCCCTCATCCCTTCCTACTGGTCACCTTTGTTTCAATCTGTTCGGTAATTACTATTCGTCCCTTCCCTACCTGCCTCCTCGGCTAGTACAGCGACTATTCCCGACCACACCGTGTTTATTGCTGCGCGCTTCGATCGACCCGATCGACGACGAATCACCAGAGTCGCGTACCCTTCGGTCGTACGTATGTTCCCTTGTACGACCGAATGAACCGTTTACCCTTTTCTAACCACGCGGCGATGTGTTCGCGGTTGTAATTCGAGACATTTTTAATATCCGTTTGTGGATGAAATGGAGGGAAGCGTCCGGTATCGATAAGAGAAATCCAACGAGGCTGAAAGGTAAGCTCTATAAGAGCGTAATGAGACCAGCTATGTTGTATGGTTCAGAGTGTTGGGCGGTGGACAAGTAAATCGATCAGAGAATGAGTGCAGCAGAGATAATAATGCTTAGATGGATGAGTGAGGGGGGGTGACAAGAGAATATAGGATAAGAAATGAATATATAAGAGGAAGCGTAGGGTCGATTATGGATAAAATGCGGGAGAATAGACTTAGATGGTTTGGTGATATTACGAGGAAAGAAGCGGTAAGAATAGTTATGGAATGGGGATGGGAAAGCTCAAAGAAGAAGTACGTGTGCGTGAATGATGTAGGGAGATCGAGCAAAGTGGAGTTTGAGAACGACCAAGGTGGCCGAATAGCTGGGAGAATAAGGCGAGGAAGAAGAATTCGAGATATTCGTTCTTCCGTGTTTACCGGTGTGTGTCGGATTTACGCGAGTTCATATATCGGATCGCGGTAACAACAATCCGCTAATACGCGAACGCGTACTCCCGAACGTGCGCCGGATTAATAATCGCGACAAGTAAGCGCGCTCTAACGTCGACCGATTTATCGATATAACGCGCGTGGAAAAAGGTTCTAAAACGAAAAAACCGGCACGAACGAAGGCGATTTACACCGATCGAAGACGACGTTAAAATAAAAGTTTCGTAACGAACGCGTTACACGGACGAGCGCTTAAATTTGTCGACGCGGTCGCGTGGCGGTGTCGCGCCCGACGAATTTCGTACTCTTTTGGAAATCCTTCGCGACGGTTCGTGAACCGCGCGAATTAAACGCTCCGTTTTTACGACGCGACAACGTGCGCGTCGTGTCCACGTTGTCCCGAAAGCCACGCGGGGACCTCTCCTAACAGACGTGTAATTAATACGCACGAACGACGGGTTTTCCGCCGTTTTTAGCGTACAAATAGGCAATCAGTTACGAACAAGAACGCGACCAGCGTTACGATACGATAATGAGTGGCCGAAAACAATAAACATACGCGCGCGTTTTTACGTAAAACGCCGGCGAACGCGTTGTTTTCAACTCGCGGCCGACCGAAAATTCGCCGTTATCCCGACGTCACCGTCCGCTAAGACGATTACCGTTATCGTAACACCGACACCGACCCGTCCCCGGGACATTTAGCTACCGATCATCATCAACCCGGTACAGTCGGGACTTGGAATGGCGGCGTTCGCCCGCGGCGGACCGTTACGCTGCCCGTTGGCCGGCTGCGCGAGCGGCACGACCAAGGAGCTGTCGCCGTTGGCGCGACTGTTGCGGTCGTGCGACCTGTGCTTCGGACGGAACGTGTTCAGGAAAATGGGCGCGTGCACAGGTAATCGTACCGTCGCCAGCCGAAACGGCACGTACGTCGTCCCGTTCGGTGGTTGGTTGGGACGTGCGTGCGATCGTTTTACAGAATGCAAAATGGTTTTCCACCGCCGGTGCGGCGAGGCGGAATGGGCGGCGAACGCGGAACGAACGACGACGACGGTGGCGAACTGCCGGGAACCGCCGACACGGGTCGCCGAGTCCCTGCCGCCGGCTCCTACGGCCGCGGACGACGAACGCGACTTGCTGGCGGCCAAGTGGCAGGAGGCCATGTCCGTGCTGACGGACGACTACGGCGGTACGCCGATGACGATGGAGTTCCGGGGCGGCGAGCTGTCCGTGAGCATGAGACGGTTGCGGTTCGCCGAGCCGCTGTCGTCGGCGTTCCAGACGCGCGACGAGTTTCTCGTCACGTTAATGTTGCGGGCGCCGAACGCGAGACCGCCGCGATCTGTCGACGACACCGACGACCAGCCGTCCACCATTGTCCCGGCGTCCGGTACGGTGCGAGAAAATGCGTTCGCCGGTCTCGTCGCGTTATTCTCGGTGCCTATTTTGCGCAGCGCGCCCCGTGTCCGTCCAATCGTTCAAAGTGAACGGCGACCGCGACGTGCTGGCCGCCAGATGGCAACAGGCCGTCGCCGCCCTGATTGACGGACCCGCGACCAGCAACCCGGCGACGACCGCGGAGTCGGAACCCGAGCGCCGGCAACCGGCCGCCGATCCGTCACCGCCGCCCGTAGCACAAACGACGACGCGAGACGACGTGGTCATTTTGCCGGTGTTCCATTCGCCGCCAGCCACGGACGTCAGACCGCCGCCGCCGCGAGTTCGCCGCGAATTTAGGATGGTCACCGAGTCCGGTACGGCGTACCGCCGGTGTTTACCACCGGGCGCTCCGTCTTTATTTTTTTTTAACCGCGTTTTTATCGCGTACGCGTAAATCCGTCACCGGACATGGTTACCGTCCGGGGCGGTATGCGTTTCGATCGTTCAATACCCACCGTAGATCGCGGTAGATTTTACGGTACCGCGGTATCGACGATCATTCGTTACCAAAAACTACCGTACTTGGCACAGCTGTGTACCGCGATATATATCCGTTTCTCGTACATACGCTACGCGCGGTACGGGAAACAGTAACGGAAATGACGGCGCCCGTGTACGCCCGTAGGTGGGCACAACGACATGGTGGCTCCGTTGGTGGAAGTCATTGACGGGCGCGGCGGCGTTCCCGGGGCACCGAACTCGGAAAGAATTACGACGGCGCCGGTGACGGAATTCTTCGGCCGAGAACCGGACCCGAGTCGGTTCCTGCTCGTCGATCGGTTGTCGCGGTTCGGCAACCGGTCGGACGACGAAATCACGGCGCCCATGTCCGCCGAACAAACCGCGGACATTGTCGTGACACGGATGCGAACCGCCGACGCGCTGAGACGTACGATTCCGTCGGTTTATAAACGACTCGTCGTTTTCCAACGCGATACTCTGTGTACAGGTTTCTCCAATTCGTCGGCGTCGTCGCCGCCACCGCCGCCGCCTTCGTCGTGGAGACCGTACGGCATTTAGGAGGACCGCGGCCAGAATGCTCCGAGCGGCGGGCAACCGAACGCAGTACCCGAGAAGGAAAATGTTCGAAGCTAAACGAAAACCGAATCGGTCGTGGTGCCAATTAAATACCGACCATTTCGATTTCGTTCCGATTGGTTTTTTTTATCATTATTTACGCGCCGAGTCCGTGGACGGAATTACCGTTTATGCCGAAAATCGATTTTCAATTTTTTTTTAGCGCCGCGTAGTGTACTAACAACGCCGAAAACAAATTGGTAATTTCCCCTCCGGCCCGAAGGTCGAACGCCACAGTTCGCGCGCGTATATTCGTCGCAAACAAACACGACTTCGACAAATAATTGTCGGAAACTTCGAACGTTCCTACGTTTTCGCACCTTTGTAATTCGCGTTCCAGTCAAAACGGAACAGGAACGACCGTATCGGATTGGTTCGCTTTAAGGGCGCGTACGTTTCCGTTGAGAAGGGAATACCGATTTCTTCCGGCGTTAC
The DNA here is from genome assembly GCA_025469175.1 of Geopemphigus sp. TES_GeoC_2020. Classification (NCBI taxonomy): domain Eukaryota; kingdom Metazoa; phylum Arthropoda; class Insecta; order Hemiptera; family Aphididae; genus Geopemphigus; species Geopemphigus sp. TES_GeoC_2020. Next base: position 18,518 of record JAIPRN010002324.1, read on the forward strand.
TTTAGAAAACGATCCCCCCGTGCCGAAATACGAAACGTTTTTAATCGACTCGCCGCGGCTTATAAGCGAAACGTCGTCTATCGTTTTATTATATCAAATCGTATTTTTCGTACATAATCGCGTGTAGAAATTCCGCGTACGCGTTCGAGTGCTACGAAAATATCCGCGTACCGTTCACACACGCACGCGCGCACGCCAATAACAACAAACGTATTATACCGTTTTCGTCTATATTATTTGATAAACGACGCGCAAAAGAAAATATATATCGCGTCCGAGGGCGCGCGAAAATGGTATTTATATAAAACGTCGTCACCGTCGGCAGCGGCGGCGGCGGCGGCGGCGGATTACTCGGCAGATAGTAATAACATTTTGTACAAAGTCGGCGCTACAAAAGTTCAATATGAAAACGATAGCAATAGTACAGGACAACGGAAACGGTGTTTGGTTTAACGAGATAATGAGCGTTTTTCTTTCGTTTTTATTTCGTATACAACGTTTACGTATTCGTTAGTTGTTTCGAAACGAAAACAAATTCGATATTTTCGGTTTCTCGACAACGGTGAAAAAAAAATATACATATATCGTACATCGAATAAACGCGTATTTAACATTGAAACGGATGATAAGTCGACACATTTTTTAAAACACCGTTATAATTAGGTTTTTTTTTTAACAACTACGTAGTAATTCAATCGTACAAACGCGATAATAAAAGTATCATATACGAAGTGCAGTTCACCACCGCGGGTGAAAAATCCGCTTTCGAAAACGTTCCCGAAATACTCGCGCGCCGTCGGCACAAATGTTTCGAAAATGGTCGCGCACGGCACACACGACGCGCGTCTACCACCGGTAATCGGAGCGTATTATAAAAACGTTACTTCGTACGACTGTTGTTTTCGCGTGTGTCGGAAGCACTTACGGATGTGTACACGGATGGAGGCAACACGGAGTCTATACAACAATACAAAGCGGGAACGGTGACGGGGTGTGTGTGTGTGTGTGGGGTCATTCGCGAATGCCAAAGAATATTATTCCGACGAGTAAGTTTCTTTACCGTTTTAAGTATAATATAAACACGATTGGACGGATACACTTATGAGACGGACGACATGAACGGTTTATGTGTGTGTGTGTGTGTAAAAAACGCGATTGCGGTGAAACACCGTAAGTATATAAATAAATACGTATAAATAGAATTCTATAAATAGAACTAAATAATATTAAAAGGTGGCGTTATATAATATGTATACGCGTATAGCGCGCGAAAAACATTCTAAGCCTTTGCGCGAAACGGGTAAATAAACTAAGGAATATTGACATATCGAAAAGTACAAAAACTTAAAACGTATAAAAACCGAAATCGGTAGATTACGCGACGGCCGTCAATTTCGTTCGATCCGCAATAGTCGCGTATGGTTTTCACGAGTGACACGAACGTAACGAACGCCACGCCGTTTTGTATACGAAACTAGGAAGGTCCCCGCACCCGCCCGTTTCGGGTCGCTGCGGGAGAACGAACGCGAGGAACGACGAACGGCCGATAATCGTATTTCGCGCGCCGGCCGTACAGATTTCGTGCAGACCTCCCGAACTGCGAGGATTAAGTACAGTTCCGTAACGCGTGTATCGTTACGTTTTCCTTATACGTACGAGAAATTCGACCTAAAATGTAAAATTCTAATTTCTACGTAAGTACGCGACACGTATAATACAAAAAAAAAACAATTTTCGTCCCCGCGCTACCTTATTCGCGTTATACGATATAAGACTTGGGTACGTACGCTACGAAATACAAAACTAATAATTCCCCCCCCCCGTAAAAACGTAATCGACGATCAGATAGGTTGGGTGGGCCGAATCGACGCGGCGGCCACCGACGTTCGGCCGCACAGGATTTCGCGTATGTCCCTCGGATATCGAGTTGGTCCGACGATTGTTGGCCGACACGAACGTTTTTTTTCGCCCCGTATAATATCGTATTAAAAATGTCGTTAAATTCCAACGGATCGTACGGAACGGACACGTTTACAAACAGAAACGACTCGAACGGGATGTGTACACACGCGTCGTGATGACCGTACACCGTTTTTGGCGAAATTTACCGTGATAGTAATGAAAAATCGAATAAACGCGCGCGTTTTCGAAACGCCGACGAATATCGATTCGTCATTTTCGCCGGAGACTCGCGTATATTTGGAATTATCGCCGGTCGTTAGGAAACATACGCGTATGGTAGACCGTTGACGGACGGGCCAGTGGTTTGGATTCTTTTTTATTTTGGACGGCAAGGACGGGTGGAAACGACGTCCGAAACCGATCGGCTATTTCGGAACTGGACATTTTCGGGCGGAAAAACAACGAGAGAATAGAAACTACCGTCGGTTTCCGGCGAAGACTTCGGACGAGTGTTCCGTGGCCGACGATTGTCGTGGAACGTCGGCAGCGCGATTGTCGCGTGACGAGAATAGACGCGTCGTCAAATGTCCGACGAACGAGAAAATCAGGCACGGTGCAAACGCGGCACGTTATAAATAATACGTTCGTGGGCGAATAACGTACAGGGATCGCGGAAAACGACCGAAATTCGTCGACCGCGTCCGACCGGGTACGTAGGACAGTTTTACAGAAACCACGTCGAAGACAATGTAGCCCGACGAGAGAGAACTCCACACGGACGACGAATGATACGTTAGAAACACGCGCGTCCGTTTGGCGTATCCGCGGAACGTACACCGGCATAACTACGTATCGCTACATGACAAACGCGGCCGATCGGAGCACGAAACTGCTCACGAACGAGACCGGCGGGCGTTTATTGTCATCGGACGACGGTGCCGAACTGACGTATGATTTCGAACGACAAACGTAATAACGACAGTTGTTAAACAATAATGACGAAAAAGGCGAGGAATGTTCACGGGCGAGTTACGTCGTTGGACGCGTATTTTCCTCCTAACCGTCGATCGAACAAATTCGCCCCGAGACAATCGGTTATGATGATGGACCACGCGGTTTCTCCGGTTACGAAAACAACGTACGGAGAAAATTACCGCCTCCACCTGTCCGTCCGGCAATCGCCGCTACGCGAACGCGTACGTCCCCGAGTACGCGGTTACGTGTGGTTAGGTCGGATTGGGCGCGACCATCCGTTCATCTTCGTCCCGTGAGCAATAATCGTCGGAGACGATCGGCGGCCGTGACGCGTCGCCCGCCCCGACGTTACGGCCGTCCGTTCCGTTACCCAACAACCGTTGTTCGGCCAAATACTCGTCGTCGTTGTTGTTGTTGTTGGCGGTGGTGGTGGCGGCGGCGGCGGCGGACGCGAACGACGAGACCGCCGCCGACTTGACCACCACCGCCGCCGTTTTGTAGCCGTGCTTGTTAACGTCGGCCGTATACTCGGACTGATTGCCGTACGCGTACGCCGTTTCGGCGGCTCGCGAGTCCGCGGACGACGAACCGCCGCTCGAGTGATGGTCCACGACGGCGGGTCGCTGCAGTTGATGGTCCGGCACGACGGCTGGCCGACGGTCCGCCGCCGCCGCCGCCGCCGTTAGGTCCACTTGGGTCTGACTGCTGGGCTCGAGTACGGCCGCGGGAACGCCGTTGGCCAACAGCGAAGCTTCGCGAAACTCGCGGCGTAACATTTCGGCCTCCATGTCGAACTCGTCGTCGTCGTCGTCGTCGTACTCGTAGTCGACCGATTTGTCCGGCGCTTCGGTCGCAGCGGCCGTGTCGGCGGCAACCGTCGATTGTCCGCCGGTCGAGCAACCGCCCTACGCGAAAACAGCAAATTAATTACCGTGACCAATCGAATACCTGATATCAATAACCTAACCCGTCCGATCCAAAAACGGTTACGAACCGTTCGACGGCCGTTTCGACCGCGTAAAATAGTTTCTTTCGGTCGTTTCCCAGGGATTGTCGCTAAAATCGATACATTTTTTTTCCATTCTACGTTTATCGTACTACCGAATACAATTCGAAAACGACGACGGTTCATCCCTAATATTTTGGGTCGTTAATCGCAACAGGGGACGTATCGGCGATGGGCGCGTTTTTTTTTTTTTACAAATTTTCCTCCCTGGACACGTTTTTCGTACGAAAAACGTTTTTTTACGCGCGTTTTAAGTTGCCGCTAGCGAATCTAGTTGACGCGTCGTTCCCGTCACTTCGACGGTTTTCGTAATCGGACAACAATTTTCGTCAAATCGCGGATAAAAACAACCCGGTACTAGGTTGTCGTCGGCGTATCGGTTCGGGGGCGTTTTTTTTTTTTTACACGTAAAACCCGAAAAAGTGTCGCGCGATATTTCGACGGTATTTAGGAAAATCGTTCGACGTTTTTTTTAAACGCGCAACGAACGAACAGTGTCGTTTCGATTTAACACTCTTTTTTTTCTGCACGCGACGTGTTCGTTATACGTGGAAACGACATTTTCCCGCCCGGTCGTCTTCAAATACGAAACCCGTTCTTACTTAATTTCGAAATCGCGAACGATATTATCGTATACAGTGGACGTTTTCTACGTACGGAAACCACGGCCCGGAACCACATTAGCCGCTTTTATACTTGGCGTATTCGCGAGCGCCGGTCGGCGTTTTCGTATCGAATGTTAAAAACGCCGGCGGAAACAATCACGGTACGATTTATCGTTTAGTAAACGTACGATTCGGACGCGTTGCTCGGGGACCGAGCGAGAAATACGCGCGGAAATCGTCGCGAACGGCGCTCGATAACGGAAACGCGATGGCGACAATTAATATAAACAACGTTTATACGCGCGTAATGTTTTTCGGCGGAACGCTCGCGAACCACTTACGTAACGACAAAAGCCGCTCCGGCGGAATCCGTAACGCGCGCCAATATACACACTACACGCTCGAAACGCGTGCCGCCCCGTTTATGAAAATGCCCCGACGGTTTATTTCGTCGTCCGATACCGTTTTCGAATACTCGTACGCCGACGACGTCGTTATTTACGTTAACGACGTCGTCGGCGGTTGGAGGACGCTCCCCTAACCCGTTGTTGTTCGCACCGTTGCGTTCAACGTCCACGCCACGGGCCAGCCGTCCAACACCGATTCCGCCCCGCCGTTTCATAATATAACCACCTAACCGAAGTATCGTACGGTCAACGAGTCGGTTCTACGCTTATATGCACACAGGGAGTCGGCGGGGCTCTCGAAACTGTGCGGGAACATTGTTTTTCGCGCTTCCGGTGGTTGGCAAAGAGTTGTAGGAGAAGGGGAGAACTACTGTGGTCGTACGAGACGACCTACGAATCGGTGTGACGAACGGGAAATAATCGTTCGTACAGTGTCGCGTACGGCAATTTTATATCGAAACGTACGTTAATAAGAACACGCGATTCCCGAACGTAGGGAAACCGTTTAGGAGGTACGCACGTACCAATATCGATCGATCGACGTAGAAAACGGGCGTATTCAATTGGTAGAAAACCGGCGGCCGTTGTTAGCGTGCCTGCAGGGTCACGTGCGTGCTTGAAGGGTCGAACAAGAGTGTGTGTATGTGTGAGAGAGAGTAGTCGAGTTAAAAACGGGCGTGAAGAGATTAAATTCGTTAATTATCGCCGTTGCACGCGCCTATATATAATACTATCTAAGGAACGTTTTTGCAGCTATATTATAAAAAAAAAGATCGACTACACACACACACACACACACACACACACACACACACACACACACACACACACACACACACACACACACACACACACATTTGTATACGTGTATAACGGAGGGAGGTGAACGATTGCGCGCGCGCGTCTTTTAAAAACGAAAAACGTTTCACGAGTTAACGAGCGGGGAAGATAATCGAAATGTTTACGTCGCGACGTACGCGACGCTATTTCGCTAGAAGTTCGCGGAGAAAAAGACAAGTCGTAAAAAAAACACCACCCGTCGCTCGACGTTCCCTTCGGTCGCCCTACCAGTAGCGCCGCCGACGCACGTACGGTAACGACGCGAAACGTAAGAACAGCGACGAAACTCCGATCGCCCCGCGCGCCTCAATCGTCAATATTCCGGCGCGTCCGCGCCGATATCGCCGAGGTTTACCTAACAAAGTCGTCGGCCAGATTCGCGAAGAAATTATACCTTCGAAATTCGCCCGTCCGAACGGAAGCGTACGGAAAACGCGGCCGACAACGTACCGAACGATTCGTAACGAAAAACGACGGCGCGTATTTTGGGAGAGTACGAACGCCGGAATGCGTCGCGACGGACTAGGGCGCGTTCGGTACACGCTTCCGTTAATAATCGGATATTGTCGCGGGAACTGTAAGCGGAGTGTTATTGACTTGGCGGTGTTTTTATTGGTTTTCGATTAAACGTCGTTTTATAATATCGAATAATACGGTCGGAAACGTCGCGGCCCGTCGTTAGGTCTGTTTGGTCATCGGAACGACGGTAAACCAGTGGCGCGCGGATAGGCGTAAAGAAATTACGGGCGTGATTAATTATTACCGGCACTCTTTCCTCGGTCTCCACGATCAGATGGTTGTTTTTCATCGTCAACGTGATTATGCTTCCGTTCAGGTTCGTTTTGTTCGTGTCGCCGAAACGATTGTTGGGCGGGCTATTGTACAGCAACGGCGGCAGCGTGGACGCGTCCGCCGCGTGACAACACACCGCGTCGTCCGGCATCAGCACCGAGTACTGCGATTCGCTGGCCTTCAGCTAGGCGATGAAAAACGCACACACACACACACAACGGTTTACTTATAAATGCATGTCGTATACCCGGCGAATAAGCCGTCGCGATTTCGTTTTGGACATTTCGTCCGTCCCGTGACCGGCGGGGCCGGTATGGTATTCGTACGATCGTCGCGCTGTGTACGGAACCGAACAACGCGCGCGTCGGTCCGGTGTTCTCGGGGAAAACGGGCCGTAGTGTACGTGGCGGATCGAACGGGAATTTCGCTTTTCGTTATTACCGAAGTAATTTTTCGAAACGTCGAAAAACCGATCGTTTAGGATTAACGAACAAAAAAAAAACACCGATCGATCAACGGATACAACAGAAAGGGGGTGAAATAAACCTAACCCCCACCCGTTAACAATTTTTTAGGAAAAAGTAATTTCTCACGAGACGTATATTTTTAGTCGATACTAACGAAAAACTAAAATATTTTTATACTACTTCGATACACGTTAAAATACCGTGTTCGTTAAAAACGAATCATTTATTAAGGTTTACAACGCGTCCACCGTTTCGTCGGGGGTCATTCGATTTATTTAAAAATTAACCACAACCCACCTCTCCGAAATTCATATCTGAGTACGCCACTGGCCGGATATACAGTCGACCGAAATTATTCCGGCGTGTCGTCGCGTTCGCGCGAACGGTTTTCGAAACGAAATACAATTCGTCGCGCGCGACAACTGTTCCCGGCTATTCGTCGTGCGCGTAATTTTCGCCGCCAATTACACCCTCGCTCTTCGACACCGCGACGGTGTAATCGATAAACACTTCGAACGAAAATTATTTTACGCTCGCAGGGTGCCGCCCTTACCCGTATTCCCGACTGCGCCCCCCCCCGCTCTCCCCGGAACGCCGATGCGATCGCGCCTAATGGGTAAACTATTCTTACGTTCCGGGTGACGTTCGTTTTTCTCCCCGCCGAACGGAAATCGCGTTATTTAATATAAAAACGAAAACGCCCGGGTTAGGTACGCCGTCGCGTTTAATCGATTTTCGATGAATTCCCTGTACGCCGGTCTCGTATACAACGACGGGCGCGTTACATTTTCGAATACGAACACGACGGACCATGTTGAAACTACTAGGTACACTAGGTCCTATTTGCGTTTCGAATGGTCACGAAATCGCGTTCGAAACGCCGCGAATGACGACGAATTTCGAAGCGTTTATTCCCCCCCCCGCCCCCGTCTATTCAACGTTCGAAGAAAATATGGCCGTTTTGTTTTTTGTGTGTAACGTTCGAACGACGTTTGCGCTATAGTAACGATATCGAAGTCGACGTATTACGCCTATACGGCCTATAAGATCGGCTCGAGACGGAATATGATTATAAAATCGTAACGACGGCGTAAATTTTGTTCAAGTTTTTCGATTATGAATATCGCGTACGGCGCTATTTAAACGTATTAAGGTGAACGCGATGTACGCGATCGACAAATTGGACCGTATACTCGTACAGCGTGGGCGCGGGGTAAATTTTTGAAAAAAAATATCGTACTTGGATTGTACGAACAGTACGTATGTATATATACACGTATAGTCGTAGCGGATCGGGTTCAATTAGTACCTAACCGCTTATGGATTTGCGTTTATTTGAGCCGAAAAGTCGATATTTGTATAAACCCGGGTTCGGCAACCTTTTGAGTCGGAAAAATCGAAAATTACGATTTATAAAATTTCGAAATTTTTTAAGAGCCGCGTTTATTTTTCCGCCAACAATAAATAACCGGGGAATGGAACTAAAGAGCCGCAGGTTGCCGACCCACGGTATAGACGATACTGTTACGGGAACAACGATAGGGAGTACGATGTTTCGTGTTACGTGTTTCGTCGTTGTTATCGTACCGTGGGATTTCGTTCGTTTTATACGACGGCGCAAACGGTGTCTCGCTGAACGGGAACGGGCGACGCGTCCGCCCGGCGCGTTACGCTAAAACGTCATGCACACGACGTTCTTTTCGTTCGTGTGATTTTGACGTTTTATACGGAGTCCCCGGGGACGTCTAACGCGAGCCCGGCAACGCGATTAAGCCGGGTTTAAAAAAAAACGCTCGGCGCGTTTCCCGCGTTTCTTAACATTTCGTTCTAAACGACGCTACACCCACGGTGTTTTTACCCGGAAGAAATTAGGCGGTTCCGGTCGATTAGAATGTCTGGACAAAAGTGGCCCGTCGTTTTGCGAATTCTTCGATCCGGTTTTTTACCTAACAAAATAATAAGCGCCGAGCTGGAAAAACGCGTCTACCGTTAGCGGCTGCCGCTTGAAAAATAAACAACGGAAACGTTTCACACTTCGGGTGGGAGGGGCCACGCGCGCCGCCGTGAACAAACGTTTCACGAACCGGCGAATGTGATTTACTTTTCGAACACAAACAACGTCGGTGGTTTTCAAGTAAATATTCGTGAACGGTACGTTTCGGTTAGGCGCCCCGGCGTCATTTCCGAATACGTGAAAGGAATAGTATAAAACGTCTAAAAACGCTTTTCGCCTTTGGGACAGCGGACGTAAAAATATACCGCGTAGTTCGGCCGATGTACACACTGGGAGAGAGGGGAGGGGCGAGTTATTTCGTATTATTAAATTTGCCGACAAGAGGCTTTCGCGATAAACTTCCCGTCGTTTCCGGTACGATAATTTCCAAATAGTTACGTATCTCGACCGATTCGTATCCGAATTCCGAGGGTTATTCACCCGTAATGGTCACGACCGTTGTTGTTTGGCTATAATTCCGTTTACGTTCGCGAAACGTAATTAACTTTTATTACGTCGTTCGCCTTCGTGTTACGTTACGAATAAAATTACGTTCGGAAACGTAACAACAGCCGTTCGATTAAAACGGTCCGAAACGCGTACACGGTTCGAAGTGATAAACCCGACGCACAATTGGTCTTCGAACGAAAACGTTATCTAATATAGTTTCGTTGAATCGTAAAATTAAAAACATCGTGCTCGGTGTTTTAACCTTCGGAAATAAATTCCGGTTACGTTTGTCCCCCCCCCCCGTTCGTCGGCCGATAGTGAAAACGTTAGGGTCGGAATTTTTCGGGACGGAAAAAACGAACGATTACGTAAAGTCGTTTTAATTACGCGCGCGTGTCTCTTTCACCGCCGAATGCACGTGACCATCTAGTTTGCCTACACAGACCGCCCGTTTACCGGTTGTCGTGTTTTTTCTTGTTGTCGCGCGTATACGGGGCGGCGCGCTCGACGATACACGTTTCAAAACAATATAAAAACGAAACGCTCGAATTACCTCTTCGGCGCTTTGCATGAAACTCGAACTCTTGACGGCGTCGCAACTGTCCTCCCGGCGCATTCCGTCGTTGTCGTAGCCGCTGTTGGCGCTGTGATTCTTGTACTTTTTCCACACCATCCTGTCCCCGGGGCATAGACAAATTATTAACGGCCGGTCAACGTTCCGATGTATTTATGTGCGACGCACTCACCTCACGGCCAGTATGAGCAAAAGCCCCAAGAACAACGGTATGAACGTGGCGACGCACGCCAAAATCAGCGTCTGTATTTCGGTCAGTCCTGAAAATGCGCGAACACGACGTCAGCGCTGCGGCGTACGGAATACCTACGTCGGCCAAATGCGAATCGAGAACGGTTGTTTACCGCGCGCTACGACGGTACTAAAATTTATTATACGAAAATGTCGAATCGACGAAGCAGCGCGTTTTATATTTGGCTCGAAGTGTAAAACTCTTTGTATTCTCGATTAATGACCATCGAAGAACCGTTTCCGACGTTTTCGTTCCGTTTAATGGACGAGGGGAGGTTTACACCGAAAACGAACTTTCTCCGTTTCAAAACGCTCTCGAAAATTTACGATAATACACGCGCTACGAAATGGGGCGGGATAACGGGATTTCCGCTATCGTTTCGTTATAAATATATATATACATTTCGAATCTATGTAATAATAATCGAAAGAAACGGCAAATGCGAACGACGTCCGAAATTACGTACGTAACGGGCCCGTTGTGAGTCATCTGTTTTCTTTGAACGAAGCGAATTAATGCCCGCGGCGTCGTCAAACAATATCGAGACCGTCGAATTCCGTCTACCTTGTCGAAAATTATCGATTATTCGATATACGGTACGGCGTGATTTTGAAAACGAAAAATTACGTTCCCGAACGACGCGAAATCGGTATATTTTCGAATTTTCGTCCACGTACAATTTCGGATTTCATATATACGACGACCACGGATGCACGATTTTCGTACAATATCTCTATACGGTCGACCCGCGGTACCCTTTATCGTCGAATAAAGGGCACGTAAGTCCAAAAGTACAGGAACGACGACGGGTTCGCGCCACCAATCGGAAACACGTCGTTTATTCGGGACAGAAAAATGACGTAACGGTCATTACGACCGAGAAACCACCCGTACGGGGGCGTAATAATAATAGAAAAATTCGGTCACCTTATCGCTGGTACCGATCGATATTACCGTCCATTTCGTGACGGCGGCGGCGGCGAGTATCACGCGACGGACTGCCGTGTCGGTACGCGACGCCGCCGGGATTGTTTCCGCGTTTTCGGACGGACCACCCCTCTCCCTCCCTCAATCGTCCCTATCCGTATTGACCGGACGGAAACCTCGAAACCGGAACGTCCGTACAAAAAACAAAAAACCGTCGCGCGTAAAAAGTCCGTGCGTACCTCCGTACTCGTCCAGGTCTTCGGCCAGTAGCCCGGTGGCGTTGACGCCGTCCGTGACGCCGGCCAGCGCCCAGTCCGCGTCGTTCGGGATGTCCGTGTGATCGAACGCGGCCGCCGATCCGTTCATTTTCCGCCGGGCTAACGGGACAAACGCGACGGTAGGGAGGAAACAAACGACGGCGGATCGTTAGGAACGACCGGTCTGTGGTCGCGGTCCCGTGGAACAACGTGACCGGAGTCGTTTACAGGCCATTGCGGGACGGTTCTTACTGACGACGACGGCGGCGGCGGCGGCGGTGGGAACGTATTCGCGGTGCGCCGGTGCCGGCCGGAGAACGGACGTTCAACAACAATTCGGTACGACGCGCGCCGTCCGCGTTCATGTTACGATTCCGAGGGACGGTATTCGTTTGGTAGCGTTCATACGACGACGACAACGACGCTGTGTAAGGTGCGCGCGCACCGTTATCCAGTCGGCGCGTATACACGTCTGACGCTGGCGAAAAGTTCCGGGTGTAGTGTACCGCCACAGATCGGTACAAAGTCTGTTTCATTGATTATGTCCCTCCGTCGGTGCCCCCGGGCTCGTCGATCGGGCGACTTCGGCTCCGGACGGAATTTCGGCCCGAAAAAAAAAAACGACAACAGTAACCGTGAGCGCGCGCGTGCGCCCGTACGCGCCTCCCCCGTGGCGCCGTTCGTGCCGGGCAAAGTTCAGGGATAACGTCGCGATAATCGGACGGAAACACCGAATTCTACCGTCGCCGTCCGGTGGGACGCGAGCCCGATTCTCCCATTTAGGCGACAATCCGTTTATTTCGTTCCCGTACATAACGCATTCGAATACGTATCGTACACGGAACGAATTTCGAAAAAAAAAACGTTTAATTACCGTTGTCCGACGATCGTTTCGCCCGTTCCGTAAGCGATTTAAAACAATTTATAAACCGTCGTTACGATATATTTTCGAGGTTTTTTTTAATCTAACCTAACGCGATGTCTAAAGAGGAAACACGAATTAAAGACGACGGATTTGATCACTCGACGTATATTCGGTAATTCGAATCGAAGATAATGTATCCTCGTGGCTGGGTGACAACGTGTCGTCCGACTTCTAAAAGCGCGCGAACAAACGTCCTTTCGTTGGCACGTACGGCGGCGGCCGGTGACGAGTTATTACGAATGGCCACCACGCGACGTCTACGTGAATGTACGGTACGGTACGATTCGGTCGAACGGACTTGAATTTCGGCGTTTAAAGCGAAACGTGGCATGATCGTACGCGTCGGCGTAATTCAACGGGCAGCGTAAAGTGGTGGGCGGGTTGGACGGGTCGGAGATTCGTTATTAGCCCCGAACCGTGGTAACCGTCGTACGCCGGAATAGAAAATCGCGGCGACAATAATAATAAGCCGAACGTTCGCGGCGCGCGTAATTACATCGGCGGCGCGAAATTCGATATTCGAATACGACGACGACGGGGAAAACTACGTCGAACCGCGCGCGTCGTAAACTGTTCGGCTTTCCGGCGACGTTTACCCGAATCGCTCGTAAAACTGTACCACCGACAGGACCAATAAATGTGCCGTCGAAATAAAATCGATAAAATAAGTACGCGTCTCGGCCGTTACACCGCCGGCGATGTTTCCGTCGCCAATATATTTCGGTCACGTACGCCGCCGAATCCTCTCTGACGTCGCGCTAGTTATTCGCTTGACGCTTAGTGCGCGTATCATGTACATACATATACACGAGGGCAGTCCGATAAATACTTAGCCTCATCGCCCGACGGTGCCAGTATCGCAAGAGAGCACTACGAACTGCTGCCACATCCACCGTATTCTCCAGATTTGGCCCGATTTTTTCCGTTTCCAAACATGAAAAAGTCACTCGCCGGGCATACATTTGAGTCGAATGGTGGAGGTCATCGTCGCCACGGAGGTCTATTTTGCAGACCGCGAGTAAACGTATTATTCGGATGGGTTAAAGAAGTTAGAGCATCGCTGGGTGAGGTGTATAGAGCTAAAAGAAGACTATGTTGGGAAATAAACCGCCACTTTTTCGAAATTTTCGTTTTCCTTTTGTAGGCTAAGTACTTACCGGACTATATATATATATATATATATATATATATATATATATATATATATCGTTC